>CABHPH010142117.1:17112-45161 GCA_902168325.1 Peromyscus nudipes | reverse complement strand
GAAGGAAGGAAGGAAGGAAGGAAGGAAGGAAGGAAGGAAGGGTTAATGAAATCTAGCCCAAAGCCTCAGAGCCAAGGTGGCACTGTCACATGTGCTGTGCTGTGGAAGGCATTCACAGAGCTCCCTTCAAGGCCATGCTTGAAAAGGGGCCTTGCTAAGCCAACGTTGGGGTGATGCCCAAGGCACAGGCTGGGATGTAGCTCAGGGATGGACTGCTTCCTGGGATTTCATCTCCATTCCCACCTCCCTAGCACCCACACTGAGGGAAAAGGACAAACAGATGCTTCGCCGCCTTCTAAGGAGACTCAGTCTCGTTCCATAAAGTGTTGTTTTCCTGAAGGGGTATCCAAGTTTGCAGGAGATCTGAACTGCTCACAACAGGAGAAAGGAAACTAGGACTTCTCAGCTCGTCTTGTTTCTCTTTTATCAGACTTCGCAGGAGTCAGAGTCTCATTCACATTGAATCTGAGAGTCTCGGGGGAAATGTAACCCTTTTTCTAAGTTAAGGTGACTCTGGTTTGGTTCCTGATTCATATACTTTCAATGGTTTGGACTCAGGGTAGTACTACAGCCCTATCACAGAGGCCTGATGATCTCATGACTGACAGCCTGGAGCATGAAGAGATTCCAAGCCACTGGCCATAGGGAAAAAGAATGCGCTGATTGTGCAGATAGTGAGCTCCCCATCCCCCATGGATGTGGTTCAAGCAAACGGTAGGTAACAGAGGAGTATGTATGTAGAGGAATCAACATCCTGAGCCCATGACTCTGTGCTGCCTTTTGGCCTGTATACATAGGGTGGCCTCAACACACCGCAGCTTTTATGCTCCTTTTACTTTAAGGATCCATTTCTTTGGCAGAAAATAGCGTATCAAACCACAAGATGGCCTTCTTCCACCTCCCTATGTGAGGCACCTTCCAGCAGCAGGCAACACGGCCCTTGCTCTACCTGCTGCAAATACAGAGAGAGTTTTGTCCAAGGAAGAGCACTTCTGTGTTGATAAGAAAGCTTGTGGGGCTGGAAAGATTCTGTGGTTGAGAGCATGTACTGCCCTTTCAGACAACCTGAGTTTGGTTCCCAGCACCTATGTTGGATGGCTCAGAGCAGCCACCAAGCCTTCCTACTCTCTGAACTGTTCCCATGGTTCACCAGGGTGGCCCTCAGGCAGTCACACTGGAAGGATGAGACTCCATCTCACAAAGCACACGTGACCCAGGTGAGTCAATCTGTTTGAATGGGGGACAAGGCTAGAGTTGAAAATGAGTCTCACTAACGGTAGTGCTTTGGGGTCAAGCAGTAGCAGCAGCCATAACATCCCCAGAGAAAGTGTTAGGAACGCAGATCTTGCTGGAGGGTGGGTCCTGGGCGATCCCATCTCCATCTTCATCCCCACTGATGTTGGTGCTATCTAAAGTTGGAGACACTTTGCTCTGCTGGGAAGCTCATCCATGAGCTGTCACCACTGCCTTTCCTTCTGAGGCTGCCCGACTACTTCTTCGAATTCTATGAGACACCCAAATATATTTTCTTTTCTTTTTTTAAAGATTTATTTATTTATTAGGTATACAGCATTCTGTCTGCATGTGTCCCTGCAGGCCAGAAGAGGACACCAGATCTCATTACAGATGGTTGTGAGCCACCACATGGGTGCTGGGAATTGGACTCAGGACTTCTGGAAGAGCAGCCAGTGCTCTTAACCGCTGAGCCATCTCTCCAGCCCTCAAATATATTTTCAATAAATCAAATCATTTTCTCCTTAAGATACTTCAAATTGGTTTCTATGACTTGCCACCAGGAGACTCCTCACTACAGCCAGTTGAGCCTGAGCTAACACAAGTAGATGGCTCTGTTCCCAAGTCACCATCACCACATCCCAAAGCAAAGAAAGCTTCGCCACCAGCCCACCTCCCGCTCCTCCGGGGAGAATGCCCTACTCCTTCCTGTCGCTTCCTCACCCACATGTCATTAGACTTGTCTTTCATGAACTCATTTTCTCAGCTGACTTTTAAAATTTCTAAGTAAAAATCAAGCATATTTACAGGATACAGAGGGATTAAAAAAAAAAAAAAGACAGGCTCTTGTGTATCCTCAACTGACCTAGAACTCCATATATACATATCTAGCCAAGGAAGCCTGAAACTTCTGATCTGTGGCCTCTACCCCTGAAGTGCTGGGGTTACACATGTGTGCCAGGATGTGTGCAAGGCTTTGAGCATGCTGGGCTAACATTCTCCCACTGCCCAGGCCCCCAGTGGGATGTGTTGATATGCATAGAGGAGAGGATTGAATTGGGCTAGTTACTGTGTCCACTTCATTACAGACATCATTCCTCTGTGGTGACAATACTTGAAGTCTACTCTTGGATGGATTTGGATGTACACAAAAATCTCATCATTATACAGTTGCCATCCTGAATGAGAAGCCTCAGAACTCATTCCCCGGCTCACAGAAACTCGAGTCCCCTGGGACTAGCGTTTCCCATGCCTTCATCTTTACTGTCCCAGCTTGGAATCTGGCAGGTCACCATAACACCTTACTTTTTTTCCCTATAGTCTCTTTCCTCCCTGTCTGTCCTTCTGTTCCCCAGGGTGGAAGCAGCCCCCATTTGCTCCCAAGGAAGCATCTCTCTTCCTTTGCACAGAGGAAGCTGGGAGCTTCTAACAGTAGCATTCAGGATCATAGACTTCTCAGATCCAACGCCAGACTCCAGCCTGGTCTGCCTGTTTCCCGGTCCCCTGAGCAGTGCCCTAGTCATCCCACTGCCTCTGCAAACCTCATCCTCAGATTCCTCTTTCCGGTCCCTGAGTGAGGAGAGAGAGATAAACAGAGGGCCTCTCCCATCAGAGGACTGTGCTCAGCAAGCAACAGATTTTAGCCCTCTGTCACATACACCTTTCCTGTCAGGTGTGTGTCTATGCATGTTCATGTGTGTATCTGTGTGTTTTTGTGTGTGTGTGTGTCTGTCTGTGTGTGCGTGTGTTTATGCATGTGTGTGTTAACCACAATTTCAGCTCCCAAGAGACCCTCATAAGTCCATTTATCTACCAGAGCAAAATAAAACGCGCGCGCGCGCACACACACACACACACACACACACACACACACACCAAACTGGCAAGGGCTATCTTGTAATCCCCAGGTCATGTTCAATCAAACAGCAGAGTGACTTGGTGCTTCACACAATCCATCTTGCTTGGATGTGTGTTCTTTCAAGAGAACCCCAGTCCTTTTACTATAAAAAGTCTACTGGGAAAGGTAACCCCCTCTTTTAAGCCCTCTACTAGAGAAACCCTTGGCAGCCAAGCATCAACATTGCATTAACCTTGTGCAGACTTGAGGGGCTCTGAGCCTCTCAAGTCATACACAGTGTGCATCAGGCAGTGACCCTTTCTCCGATGCCTTCAGGTTATCATGGCGGCTCCTATCCTGCCCTGAACTGTAACATGGCTGATGAGCTTCACTCATCCTGCTCCTCTCTAGACCTGTACTCAATTTTTCTGTTCTTTTGATTTTTGTCATTTTGCCTCATTTCATTCGGCTGATTACTATCGATGGCATGGGCACAGCATTTTTTTTTTCATGTTGTTTGATTTACTCCTTTACAATCATGCTACTGTCTGGAAAAATTACCCCATTTTCACTTGCAACATCCATTTTCTCACCACTTCCAATTTTTGCAATTATTATTCCACTTTGGTTTCCATCGTAACCATATGTCTCTTCAAGGCAGCATTTCCAACATGCTAGCTGCCTCTGCACTTATTGGTCATAATGATAACATTTGGAAAACACCTTCTATCTGAGCACAAACACAGCAAACACACTCTAACAAATCAAGTGACAGCCAAGTGGAGCCGCTGGTGCCCTCTGCCGGTGGCAGGAAGAGTTGAAGCTGTTTTACTATAGAATGAGAGTAGGCAAACTTCTATTTGTAAATAAAGTTTTATTGGCACACTGCTGTGCCTCTTCATTTAGGTTCTATAGACATTTATGAACTGCACTGATGGTTGACTCTTTCTGATGGAAACGGTCATGGTTAATCTTCATTGTCAGCTTCACTAGATTTGGAATCATCTAAATTGGTGCTGGTGGTGAGTCACGCCGCTTGTGAGGGTGTTTGTAGAGGGGATTAACTGAGTGAGCATGGAAGACTCACCTTGAATGTGAGTGGCATCGTCCCATGGCCTGGGGGCTCAACAGAATAAAAAGGTTAACAAGACACAGTAAGCTTACCACCAGCATTCCCCTTTTCTAGTCTTCCAGGTTGGTCATGTGGTGAGCAGTCTTCTCCACCACCATCCTGCCACCATGATGCTCTGCTCAGGCACGTGAAGCCACATAACCATGGACAGACCCCCCCTTTGAAACCATAAACCAAAATAAACCCTCTGCCCTTTACTTTGTTTCTGTCAAGAAACCAACATACCCTCCTGTGTGGTCCTTAAAGTATAACCTACAGCTGCCCCCTGTACCCACCCGGGTGTGGTTCTAGGTCCTCCCCCACAGACATCAAAACCCATGGTTAGTCAAGACTCTTTCACAAAATGACTTAAAATTCTCAATTAGCCTACATAGATCTTTTCATGTACTTTACGTCATCTCTAGGTTACTTACAACCCCTAACAGGATGCAAATGGTGTGTAATTAGTTATTAAAGTATATCATTTAGGAGATGGCCACAAGACAAAACTGTTTGGCCATGTTTTAGTACAAACACAATTTTTAAAAATATTTCTATCCAGAATTGGTTGGCTCTATAGATACATATGGAATCTATTGGTTCAGGATCTAACTGCATTTATGATCTTATCTTTTACAAAATTTTCAAACCCCTATTCTGGAACATTTATAAAAATGTATGAGTTTGGGACTAAAGCAATAGTACTATGGTTAAGAACACATGCTACTCTTGCAAAGGTTCCTGACACTCACATGGAGTGGCTCACAAACATCTATAACTTCTACTTTAGAAAAATCTAACACCCTCTTCTGGCCTCCTTGGGAACTGCACTTATGTGTACAGACACATACACAAATAAATAATAAAACAAATACCATTTGAAAGAAAGAAAATTAATAAATTTACAGTTTTCAAGTCAAGGAATATGAACTTGAGTCCATAGTCAAAAGTCAGGTGCTTATGAAACTCATTTACACGAGATCTGAAAGGCTTTTGAGATAATTCACCTTCAGTAAAGAAATGATCAAACTCCAATGACCTAACCCAGTCAGAAAGTTGCACTTGTGGAAGGAAAATTCTTATTGCTACAGATAGCGGTAACTCCATTTCATCCTTAACTATTTCCAAAGATTAATGTCTGGATCTTAGAAATGAGAAAGCTATTACCTCAATATTACCACATAACAACTATCCCCTGTAACTGAATGTCACAACACAGGTATGTGGGTTCATGCAACTCCATGGACTGAAGACTCAGAGGCATCTTAAGAATGAATCTAGCCTTTCATGGCTGCAGGGGGGTCCAGCCTCGAAGGACTGAAGCACTTTCCCTTCGCCTAGGCCAATATTATTTATCTCCAGTACAGTTTAGCCAGTTAATTTCCATATGCTCAAAACAACCTGAAAGGAGCTCCCAACAATACAATGCCAAGTGCACATTCTTCCATTTGTCAGGTACTTGGGTTTTTGGGTTTCCTGAACCAAGTTTTGCATAGGCCTGTGGTGGTATTGTGTTCCCCAAAATATTGTGTACCCTAATAAACTTAACTGGGGTCAGAGAACTGAAAAGCCATAGATACTTAGGATAGGCAGTGGTAGCACACGCCTTTAATCTTAGCATTCCAGAGGCAGAAATCCATCTCTTCAAGAACACAGCCAAGCATGGTGACTCACGCCTTTAATCCCAGAAAGCGAGCCTTTAATCCCAGGGAGTGATGATAGAAAGCAGAAAGGTATGTAAGGCGTGAGGACCAGAAACTAGAAGCATTTGGCTGGTTAAGCATTTGGCTGGTTAAGCATTTGGCTGGTTAAGCATTCAGGCTTTCGAGCAGCACAGTTCAGCAGAGACCCATTCTGGATGAGGACTGAGAAGCTTCCAGTCTGAGGAAACAGGATCGGCTGAGGAACTGGCAAGGCTGTGGCTTGTTCTGCTTCTCTGATCTTCCAGCTTCACCCCAATACCTGGCTCCAGGTTTGATCTTATTAATAAGAACTTTTAAGATTCCTGCTACATAGGCCTTTGTACCCTTGGGAAACTCTGAGACAAGATTCACATAGAGGGCAACAAGGGAAACAAAATGTGTCTGCTAAACACAAGATCGATTAGGGCTAGGTGCCACTCTCTGGAGCCAGGCCAGGGGCAGCTCAGCAGGACTGCCGCCACAGTCCCCAGATGACATACATCCTTAAGCATTTATTCCCAACTTCATCATCTCTGGGACTCCTTAGAGGCTCTGATTCAAGCCACAGGACTTTGGTGTCTGATTCATTCCCCTGTGTCTTCCTTCATTCTTCTAGGACAGTAACCTACCCATGGCCCATGTTCTGTTGAGAGTGGCAAAACCCGAAGTCCAACTGATTATGCCTATGTCAAGATTCTGTTTTCTTTACACCCTCTAACTTCCCACTGATCAAACCAAGCCACAAATTCAAGCCCAATATCAATGTCTCCTTCTAGTAAGGCATGAACAGGATTGTTCGCCTAAATAAAAAGATGCCTGTGGTGGCCACCATAGGTTCCTATATTTGAATGCTTAGGGAGTGGCACTATTTGAAAGGATTAGGAGGTGTGGCCTTGTTGGAGGAAGTGTGTCACCGGGGATGGATTTTCAAGTTTCAAAAGCCCAAGTCAGGCCTGGTGGCTCTCTCTCTCCTTCCTGATACCTGCAAGATGTAGAACTCTCCAGCACCATGTTTGCCTGCACGCTGCCATTATCCCCACCATGATGACAACGGACTAAACTTCTAGAACTACAAGCAGGCCCCAATTAAATGCTCTCCTTTATAAAAGTTGCCATGGTCAAGATGTCCATTCATAGCAATAGAACACTGACTAAAACAATGTCTAAACAGGCTGGAAGGCCTGTTTCATCCAACACTCTAGAACTTCGGCGTGCCTCTAAGATAGTGAAAAGAGAGAGAAGGCCTCTCTTCCCTTCTCTCTACTGTCACCACAGATGCTCTTCAGCCTCTGGGCTCTGTCTCCTGAGATGACGAGAGTGCCAGAGCTCAGTGCTATAACATCAAAACAATGGTGTGGGCTGGTGGAGAGGCTAGCCCTGGCAGGCCAACCGCAGAGCTCTGCCCTTGAACACAGAGAAAGCAGGGCTTCAATACCCAGTAGAGCAGAGGCAATGTCAGAAGTTCCCAGTATCTACAGAGCAACCATGGTGTCTGCAGGGGCCTGCCACACCCAGTGGGGCAGCAGAACCTCCGGAGGAGAGCATGGTACTCAGAGAAACATCTGGGGTTTCTCACAAGCTCCACGAGATTATTTCTCTGGGGTGTGGGGGGGGGAGGAGAGGCACAGGCCATGAAACTTGAGTCATCCCTTTTACATGTGCTCTCATGGCTATCCTCAGACTGATGGGTTCTGAAGATAGTCAGATTATACAAGCGGGGGTTTCTACCCTGAATCATGCACCCTTTAGAGCAGGCTTCCTTAAATACACACACAGACACACGCGTGAGAAGGAAGCAGGAGCCATAGCTTCTAGCCCTCCCTTCCTTTCTCTTCCTCCTCCAGATCCATCAAGCAGAGATTCTCACCTGGGCTAACCCAAACCAATGAACTGAAACCAATCCTGGCCCCAGGGACAGAGCAGCCTGATTTCAGAAGTCTCTGAAGAGATGCCCTGGAAAGGCTCCGCCCTCCTCTCCATCTGGCCAGCCCAGGCAGCTCTATAGCTGGTGATCAGTGAGCAATAAGCAAGTTCAGCCCTAATAGCTGCTAATGGTAGGCTTAAGTACTCATTACCCAAAGAACCCCTGGGGTTGGCTCACTTACTGTATTGAATGATCCTGTGGACCCACAAAGCGGCTCCTCCTAATGAGAAGATCGACTACATGCTGAACCTAAGCCCAGGAAGTAACCAAGGAGTGGAAAGAGCCCTCCAAGGCCAGCTGTGGGAGCCCAGAGAGCAGACAGAGCTCTCCTCATGAAGTGCCCCTAAGCCCATGAGGCTGAAGGGTTAAGGTTCTGTTAGTTGGTAGTTGAGGATTCCAAGCCAACCTTGCCTTTCACCTTTGTCCTAGCTCAATCATCATTCCCCTTGATGGCATATGTCTATCAAGAGCTGTTTTGCCTCCAGACTTCTTTCTATCCCTGTTCACCTGGTCTCCAGCTCTGTCCTACCTACCTCCTACCACCTCTGCCTTTTCCATAACATTTTCTGTTCCAGCAACAACCATGCAATCCTCCTGTGTTTGAGTCAGAAACCTAGAAATCCTTCTAAATATATCCCCCCTTCCTCCCTCAACCCCTTTCATAATAATCTATCACCAAACCTTACTTATTTTTTTCTTCTATACATCTCTTAAAAGCTCAGCCTTCTCC
Organism: Peromyscus nudipes; assembly: GCA_902168325.1. NCBI lineage: Eukaryota > Metazoa > Chordata > Mammalia > Rodentia > Cricetidae > Peromyscus > Peromyscus nudipes. Next base: position 36,644 of record CABHPH010142117.1, on the reverse strand, counting down.
ATCTTCCAGTGTCTCATCATGTTCTGCATGGACCACTTCAGTGAACCTCAATGGTAGAGATGCTGTTGCATCTACATCTGCATCTTAAATGTGGTACCCAAGCCTGGCATAAGATAAGAACTCAGGAAAGTCTTCTTGGACAAATGAACACAATGCATCCATGAATGCTTGTTCTCAGTATCTGGCCCCTCCCCATTATCAGCTGTGTTTACTTAGACTAGTCACTTCTCTCCCTTCATATCTAGGTAGAGTTGTTGTAAAGATGGAGGAAATAATAAATACTAAAAAAAAATTGTTCCACTGATAATATGAACAAGAAGAACCCAAGCCAGGCAGAGTTTTTCTTTCTCATCTGGTAAAGAGCAGATGGTCTGGAAGATTCTATTGTCCTCAGTTTTTTGCCCCAGGATCTTCAGGACCTCTAGACCAAGTCTTGTGTGATGGATTTTTTTTTCTTGTGATTAACTCATTTTTACAAACAGTGGTTGTATAGTCAACCTTTACCCACATTCCCAGTGAAAAGAAGAAATACCAAGGTCAAAAGCAAAAGATGGTAGTTGGTCACTTGTAAAGAGTTCCACAATCATCCATTTAGCTAAACAATACTTTGGGCTAGATACCAACCATCTGCTTGACTGGTTTTATCAGCCAAGTTCATGGTCATGGGCATCAGGAACTTCTCTGACTATATGAACTTTAAAATAATAATCATTTTTTTCCTGGAATGATGTTGGAGGATCAAGGAATTATGGGGAGGCTGAAACATTGGAACTAGAAAATGAGCAAGAACAAAGGTCACCTCCAAGGCCCCAAACCCCAAGAAATGACCCAGCCAGGATGCTGTGTCCACTACAATAGTATCCAGCTGATACTAGCCACAATCCCACAGACATGGGCCCTGCCATAGCTACCACAGCTGAACTCCCAGCCATGATTCCTTTTCGGTACCATTTGCTCTAGATTGAGAGTTCTGGGCAGTACCACCACGGGTCAGGCCCAGTGGATCAGTCAGGGACTGGCAGAAACTGAGAGCTCTGAGAAGAGATTCATAATGTGGCTGTGTACAGAGGTAAGACGAGTCTGTGGGACAGCAGTGGGGAGGGTGTAGCTCTCTGAGGTTTATAACAGTGAGCTGCCTTGATAGACAGGAAGAGGCAAGGGACAGACTGATTAAAAGAATCCGGAAAGAAAGAACTTTGCCAAAGAGGAGGGCTATCCCAAGAAGCTAAGGACCCTTCCAGGAGGATACACAAACGTCAGCCCAGGCAATCTGGAAACCAAGGAAAACACTTCTTCCCTCTAATCCCCTTCACCACTTCCCATTAACCACACCCACCTGAAACCTAGAAGGCTATCAGGTATAGCTGACAAGGTGCAGCCTCTGGGCGGCAGGGTGGGGATGATGGGAAAGGGATCAGGAGAGAAACTGCCACAAAGCTTTACTGCTGCCGTCCACTTTCAGAGCTGTCCATGGACCTAACTTGGTCATCATGGTGGCCATCTAGTTCACATCCCCTTTGGTGCTAAGGATGCCTTGGCTGCATCGCTTACTGCAGTCACTCAATTCTGCACTCCTGTGGGATGGGAATCCAGTGTCCTTGCTTCACAGCTCTGCCTTAATTTCCCATTGGCTAGGTCAGATGTTTAGAAGAGTGACAGAAGATGCCTGGGCAACCCTGTGGTTCCAAAATGAGTTCTTCTTGCCCCTGCTGTGTGGCAATAAACCATTTCCCGTAGCAGCCAAAAAATCAACAACCACCTTGGCTAACACAGAGAAGCCATTTTCAGCCTGCTGCTTAGCTGCTGAAGGATCTCACTGTCCAGGGGCCTCTCTCAGCTTCCATTGCCCATGTCACTAAAGGTCAAGAAGATAGCACAAAATCTTCATATAGGTATTGGGTTATTGGGACACTGGAGGAATGGTGTTCCCATCTTCCTTGGGGCTCAGGTCCAAGCACTCTGGCTGGAAAAGAGGCAACACCTGATATTGGCAGAATCCCATCCTACCACCCCCGATGCCCTCCCTCAGCTGGGATTATAGATGACCATTCAGGAGACATCCCCCATACTGCTCCTGGGCAATGAAGAGCAGCACATCCTGAAGATTTGAGACCTCCATGTTACCTGCCTGAAGTATTCTCTGGCTAGTAGAGGTATTGGTGTCCAGGATACCAAGGGAATAGATAAGGAATTCTGTAAATTCAAAAATATGGTTCCGGAAGCAGTCTTCTGGGAAGGGATAGCAAATTGATACTTAATGTAGAATCTACTCTGCTGTGCCCCAGCATGCGGTCAGAGTGCTTTCCCTCCACTGAAGCGTTAGTGAGCACCACTGAAGAATGCAGCAGCTTTGCGCCCACCTCCTTCCCCATCTCCCAGAAGCAGCTGGCCTAATCAAGGCAAATAACCTGATAAAATTTCAGGGTGAGCATCTCTACCTGGGGGTGATTATGGAAAGCATGCCTTTCTTGTCTGCAATACTTCGGCACCACCATCCAGCCTCGAAAGTGCTGATTCCTGTCACCCCATGAAGATGAACAAAACCCACACTGTCTCCAGCTCACACATGCCTCACCACCCAGCACTTTCTCCTGATGCCTGTGTCAAAGTATTTTCTCTGGACCTTGCTGGGAGGACTCTACTTCTAACTCTCCTCAGGGAGATGACCAGATAGGTAGTACACAAGGATGTGTTCCTTCATCCCCACCTCCACAAGCCTTCAGACACCTTCCTGTATAACAGTGTTTCTCAGCTGCGCCCCCTCCAGACAGCCTCGATGTCTGTAGATGACTTTAGTTACTGTCACTTGGGTGTTTCTATGAGAATATGCGAAGGTAGAGGGCAAAGATGCTTCTAACACTATGAAATGCACAGGGTAATCCCCCAAAAGTGATGGCTCCCAAATATCAGCATCACCAAGGCTAAGAAACCCTGCTTAGGCTGGAGAGATGGGACAGTAAGCGAGGGCACCTGCCATCAAGTTCAGTCCCCACGTGGGGAAGGAAAGAAATGAATCCCAAAGGTTGTTCTCTAACCTCCACATATGTGCCCTCCTCTCTCTCTCTCTCTCTCTCTCTCTCTCTCTCTCTCTCTCTCTCTCCCCCCTCTGTCTCGGTCCCTCCATTTCTGTCTGTCTCTCTCTTCCTGTGTGTATATCTGTCTGTGTGTCTCTGCACCACCACCACCTGGCACACACACTTCATATAATAAAAGAGGAGGCTGGAGAGATGGCTCAGAAGTTAAGAGCACTGGGTGCTGTTGCAGAAGACCTGAGTTCAATTCCAGCACCCCACATGGTGATCCACAACTATCCATTAAATCCAGTCCCAGGGGATCTGATGCCCTCTTCTGGCCTCGGCGGGCATCAGGCACTTGCATGGTACACAGACAATACATGCTCCCAAAACGCCCATACACATAAAACCTAAAATAAATTGGGGAGGGAGAGAGGGAGAGAGAGAGCCCTCAGAGACATTCTGGCACTTTCATCCCCTTAACTGTGGCTGATGAGCCCTTCCTTCCCTTGGCAACCTAACTCAGTGGTTCTCAAAGTGTGGGCCTTGCGCCAGCAGCATCTGTCTCACCTGTGACTTCATTAGACTGAACATTCCAAGACTTCACCCTTCACCTACTGAATCAACGCCTCTCTCTAATAAACTCAGTGATCTATGACTTCAGAGTCATCCAGGACATCCTGACCCCTGAGTTTAAGAGCCACTTCAGTAAACCAGAGGCTGGCAGACTCTGTCTATAAGACCAGATGCAGCAGCGTCTCTGTGTGGTCTACTCGGCTCAGCTCCTGTCATGCAAAAGTAGCTATAGGTAACTCATGAGCAAAGAAATTCCAGCTGGGTACCAAAAATTTCACCCAGGAACATTTAAGTTTGAACTTCCTGTTCTTCATGTATCACAAAATAGTATCCTTTCACAGTTTCATTTTTAATTACTGTACAAAATACTGAATTTCATTTTGACATTTTTCATATGAGAATACCATGTAGTTTGTTCATATTCACCTTACCCGTTGTTATTTCCTGCCCTGCCCTTCCCTATCACCTGATGATTGGGATTTTCTGACTACTTGTATTGACGTTGTTTGGTTTTGTTTGTTTGTTTTTCAAGACATGCTTTCTCTGTGTAGCCTTGGCTGTCCTTGCTTTATAGACCAGACTGGCCTCAAACTCACAGAGATCTGCCTGCCTCTGCCTCCTTTAATGGGGTTTAAAGGCATTCACCATTGCCCAGAGATTTTTCAGCTATTCAAATGTAAAGATCATGTTAACCTCCAAGGCCATATGAAAACACACACAGGGACATCTGTAGGTTGCAATTTGCCCACAACTGAGGTGAGGTAACACTACCCCAAACACTGGGTCTGATGGTTTAAAATATCAATTCCAAGGAGCATCCTGGTGAACTTGGCCTGACAAAACCATACAAGCCATGCAAGCCGTATTCTCCTCCCTCCTTCTCATGGCTACCCGCTGGTCTCTCACTGGCTAAAAGGCCTTCTGGGACCCAAGAAAAGGTAGAGAAGGCCAGGAAGTAGATCATCTCATGGGGGTGAGGCATAAGAAAGACATCCATCAACACTTAGGTCAGTGCCCTACAGGGCACACTACCTCAAAAAGAAGGAAAGGTGAGGTTGAAAACCTAAAGACTGTGAGCCAGCTGGGGGAGGTGGGGCAGCTCAGTCATAAATGTGTCCGTGAACACCCAAGGACATCAGTTAGATCCTTAAAACCCAACTTGTAAAAAAATAGGAACCAGGCACAATGGCCTATGCATAATCCCAGGGCTGGGGACAGAGATGTTGACAGGTGGATCCCTGGGGCCCACTAGCCAGCCAACCTAGCCTACTTGGAAAGTTCTAGCCCAGTGAAAGATCCTATTTCAAAACAAGAGGTGGATGGCACCTGAGGAACAATATCCAAGATTGTCCTCTGGCACATACACACCTCTAAAAATGTCAAATGTATTTTTTCATATATTTATTTTATATACCAGCTGCAGCCTCCCCCCATCTTCGTCTCCCAGTCCCTCTCCCCCATTGCCCTCTCCCACCACCCAATCTCCTTCTCTCCCATCTCCACGTAGGAAAGGGCAGATCTCTTATGAGTATCAATAAAACATGGCATATCAAGTTACCGTAAGACTAAGCACCTCCCCATGTGTTAAGGCTGGGCAAGGCGACCCAGCATGAGGCAGATGCAGAGACCCACAGTCAAATATCATTTAAAATGGTACTTTTTCACCAGTGTTGATGGGCCAACTTAGTGTTGTTTGGATGTGACCCAAAGTTCACACAGAAGAGATGATAATTACTTGATGTCTTCAAAGCCCCAGGCACCAGGAAGGCTTCAAAGATGCTTGCCCCTCTGTAGAACCCTCGGGTCATCACACCTCACTGACAGCTGGCCTCAGCCAGATATCCAGACCAGGCCAGGGCTGAGCATCCCCTCCTTGTGTGAAGCAGCTACCTACACTTCCCTTGGGCACTCAATAAAGCTACAGTCCAAGACTTCACTACTGTTCCAACACCCCTAAGACAGACACCTTGCAGCCCACTTCACTTGGCACATTAACCAGCCCTTGAGGCTATTGCCAGGTCAAGGCCAGTGTTAGCTTGTTCTCAAGTGTCTCACACCTGGCAACACACATCCTGGGGATGTGCTACCCTCATCATACCTGCATGCCTCCAAGAGGCTCCAAAGACACAACTCACAAACAATCCTGCACACACTCCACACAAGCACCCAGATGCAGAGTTCGTCGTTAAAATAGACTTGTGCCATAGAAAACATTTTGCATTATCTACATAGGAAGTCCATGAGGCCTGTGCAGGAGGCAGATCAGGGGATGAGTATCTGTAAAGGTTCTCAGATCTGGGCTCCAGCCACATGGTCAGCTGTGTGACCTTGGGAAAATAACTTACCTCTCTGGCTTGCTTCCCAGCTTGGTAATAGGGTTAGCACAAACGATCAATAAGATAACTTACAGATGGTACCTACACAATGCCCAGCTTACAGTGGGCATTCTGCAAATGCTATTTCTTTTCTCCTCCATGGGAGAGGAAAGTCCATGATTTTCTTCCCCGGGAAGCACCAAGACTCATCTCTCATGCTCAGTCCCCAGAGCATGGCAGGACTTTCATTTCTTTCTGCTTCTGAGTTGATTCATCTCAGAATGTTTGGACTGCTTTTGCCCCAGTATTTTTTGTCTTTATCTGATTTTGAGATCATGCTGAAATTCAGTCTCCTGTGTATCCAACGACCCTTTCACTGACTGGACTTCCGGCTCCTCTTGCTCTTGTCTTTTCCTGATCCCCCCATTTCCTTCTCTACTTTCCTATTCTTTCCTTCCCTTCCTCCCTCCCTCCCTTCTTTGCTTACTGTTTCCATCCTTCCTTCTCTCCTCCCTTCCTCCTCTCCACCTACAAACTCTCTATAAACTATAGTTTGTCCAACACTGCCAGGCAGGCCACCTAATGGGCCATCTCAGGAAGAAGACAGATGCAGCCCTCGATCTCCAGGGCCTTCATTCAGATGAGCGAGACAGAACATGAACAAATCCATTACAGCATGTTCAAAAGAAGTGTCCTCCAGGGCACCAAGAGACCCGCACACTCATATTTCAAAGGAAGTGTGGGGCCGAATGCAGAGCTGGCAGAGGAGGTTGTCTAAATCAGGCTCACGTTCACACCAAGTGTGCACGCAGGTCAAGGGTCCGAATGAAAGAAATATTTCAGGTGAGACTTTCTTGGAATGAGCTATGTTTGAACCCCTCCCCACCCAGGGGAAAGGGATTGAGGCTGTGGAACACTGGTACCATCCACAGTAGCAGAGCTTTATCACCAGGCATCCCAACTGCCCCTTGATCACATGATTTGCTTTGACCAATGAAATGCAGAGAGAAGCATTTCATTCTAGTGTCCAAACCTCCAGTTCCCTCTTCCCTTGTTGCAGAAACTGGAGAAGCATATTTTTTATTTGATTTTATTGTATTAGAATTTATTCAACCTATCAAAAATATGTCAAGTACTGAAAAGCAAAAATATGGTTAATATCATAGTGAACATGTAACAACTATTTAAGGTAAAAATTACTTTCTCCTATGAAGCCAAAGTTAAGCTCACTAAAAATACCTATTTTTTTCCTCTTGAAATATTTTATTATGGTGAAATATGCAAACATAAACTCTGCCATGTTAACTACTTGCAAGCATGCTAGTTAGAGGCATCCATTACATGCCCCATGTTGGGCTGTTTGTGCCACTGTGTACTTGGTAGTATTTTTTTGTAAAAGCACTATTTTTTTTTCTCTTGAGACAGGGTCTCAGGTAGCTAAAACTAGGCTCAAACTTGCTGCATAGCTGAGATTGAGCTTCTCTGTGGTAGGGGACAGGTAGTTGTGGTGGTATTGTGTTCCCCAAAATATTGTGCACGCTAATAAACTTATCTGGGGTCAGAGACAGAACAGCCACAATGTTAAACACGAGGATAGGCAGTGGTAGCACACGCCTTTAATCCTAGCATTCCAGAGACAGAAATCCCTCTGGATCTCTGTGAGTTCAAGGCCACATTGGAAACGGCCAGGCGTGGTGACCCACACCTTTAATCCCAGGGAGTGGTGGTAGAAAGCAGAAAGGTATATAAAGCGTGAGGACCAGAAACTAGAAGCATTTTGGCCTGGAGAAGCATTTGGCCTGGTTAAGCATTCAGGCTACTAGCAGCAGTTCAGCTGAGAACCATTCTGGATGAGGGCTCGAGGCCTCCAGTCTGAGGAAACAAGACCAGCTGAGGATCCGGCGAGTGTTCACCCCAATACCTGGCCTCAGGTTTGATTTTATTAATAAGAACTTTTAAGAATCATGCTACAGGTAGTATTGGGGGGTTGCTCCCTCATAGAACCCCGAGGTCAATGCTGGGTGTCTCCCTCAGCTGCCATCCACCTTCTGTTTTGAGAGAGAGTCTCTTGTTGATTGATGGGCTAGACCATCTGGCCAGTGAACCCTGGAATCCTGTGGGTGCCTTCCAGTGCTGAGGTCGCAGACACACACAGGCAGGCCTAGCTTTGTATGTGCAGTGCTGGGATCCATATCCAGACCCTCAAGGTTACCCAGCAAGCATCTACCGACAGCACCCTCTCCACAGCCTGACCTTTGTGCGTATTAGGCAAGCATTCTCCCCACTGAGCTACATCCCAGCCCTGCAGGATTTCTTTTGAAACAGAAGTGTCAGAGATCAAACATCTGGAGCAAGTCAGCAGAGGAGGAAGCTGCGCTTAAAGGTTGTGGGGAGCCCCAGAGAGGGAGAGCAGCCAGTGTGCTTGTGTGTTATCCAACTGCTTTGTTTGGAGCTGTTTGTTAACTCAGCATAACCCAGTCTGCTCCGACTAATGCAGCACTGCCCATAGCCCCAACTCAAGAAACAAACCTCTGGGGTTTCTCCTGAACTCCAGATGTCAAGAGCCTGGCTGCAGTCCTCAGTGGGGTGGGACCCACAGCAACAGCTTACAAAGCAGCTCACCTGGAGTTGGCCAGAGCAAAAGAAAGACAGGTGTTTCCATGAACCTAACAGAAGACAAGTGCAAGAGAGAGCTGGGGTGGAGGTCAACGCAGATCCTGTCAAGAAGGGTTGTGTGGGAGGGCAAAGAACCTCAGCAGAAGGAAAATGGGGATGCAGCTGGGATCTTAGAAGACACTAGCCACTAGAGACACAAATCTGAACCAGGAACTGTAGGCAAGAGGTGTGGAACTTGTACAAACCCACCCCCCACCCCCACCCCCCGGGAGGGGAAAGGTTCATTTGAGTTTTCCATCTGTGATTAGTTTGTTTCTTAATGAGCATGCAAAGTACAGAGTTTCAATGTGACACTGTCACGTACACTTCGTTCTTATTGGCTCCCCTCCCATCGTCCTGCCCTCCCCTGCTGGTCCCCTTCTCCCCCAATCTTGTTTCATGTCACATGTATTCTATCACCCTCTGTCCCTGCCTTAAGATTGCTTTCTTCCTCCCTCATGGCCCCCCTTTATTCACATACACACACACACACACACACACACACACACACACACACTCACACACACACACCAAAATATTTTGTATTTGTCTTTCTGAGACAGGCTTATTTTACTGAACATAATAATGGTCCAATTTTATCCATTTTCCTACAGATGTCATGGTTTCGCTTTTCTTTATGGCTGGATAAAATTCCATTGTGTATATGCATCATATTTCCTTTATCAGTTCATCTGTTGATAGTCATCTGAGCCGGTTCCATTTTCTAGATATTATCAACAGTGCAGCAATAAACACAGAAGTACGAGTCTCTCTGTGGTAGACTATCGAGTCCTTTGGGTATATGCCCAGGAGGGTGGAGCTGGGTTATACGGTAGATTTATTTCTAGTTGGGGAAGGGTACAGTTTAAATATATGCAAGGTCTGAATGTTAAAACTGGTCACCACAATAGGGAGATCTGTCTGCTCCCTTATCTCTTCTCTGTCTCCCCAATCAAGCCCTGCAGACATCAAAATCCTGCTGCAAGATGGCAGAGAAGCAGAAGTACCCAAGGGAAGAAGGAGAAAATGCCAGCATACAGCTCCCTTCCCAACAGCTACAGTGGGCCTGACATGGGGAGGGGAATCTCCCCCTTAAGGCAAGATGTGGGACAGCAAATGCTCATAAGTAACTTACTGCCTGTCAACTTGACCGGATCCAGAATCACCAAAGAGACAAGGCTCTGAATACCTCTTTGAGGGATTATCTGGATTAGGCTAATTGGGATAGGAAGACCACACTAACCATGGGTCAAACCGTCCCATGGACTGGAGGTCCAGACTGCACAGAGAGAAGAAAGCCAGCTGAGCACCAGCATCCATTTTCCTTCTTCCTGACTTAGACGCAATGTGACCGACCAGTGGCCCCAAGCTCCCATCACCACATCTCCCCCTACCATGATGGACTGTACCCTCAACCTGTGAGCCAGATGGACCCTTTTGTCATGTAGTCTGTCACAGCAAAGCAGAAAGTAACTAATGCAGTGGGACACAAAACAGAGTTGTTTGGGGCCAGTCAGATAACTCAACGAGTAAAGGTACTGCCGGACAAGGCTGATGACCTGAGTTCAATCTCTGGAACCCACAGAAAGGTAGAAGGAGAGAACCAAGTACACACAGTTGTCCTGTGAGACACACACACACACACACACACACACACACACAATGTATATATAGTCTTTTCAAAAAAGTATATTGTAGCAAGAATTGTTAGAAGGTCTTATTAATAGAAACAAACCTGGAGCCTGATATTGAGGTGAATGCTGGAAGATCAGAGAAGCAGAACAAGCCACAGCTTCCTCACCTCGACAGTTCCTCAGCTGATCCTGTTTCCTCAGACTGGAAGCTTCTCAGTCCTCATCCCAAGGGCTCTCAGCTGAACTGCTGCTTGAAAGCCTGAGGCTTAACCCGCTAAAAGCTTCTAGTTCCTGGTTTTCATGCCTTGTATATCTTTCTGCTTTCTGCCATCACTCTCTGGGATTAAAGGCATGAGTCACCATGCCTGGCTGTTTCCAATGTGGCCTTGAACTCACAGAGATCCAGAGGGATTTCTGCCTCTGGAATGCTAGGATTAAAGGTGTGAGTGCCACCATTTTCTAGCCTCTGTATCTAGTGGCTGTTCCATTCTCTGACCCCAGATAAGTTTATTAGGGTGCACAATATTTTGGGGAACACAATACCACCACAGTGTATATATATATTCTCTTTTCAAAAAAACATTTTAAATAAAGCCGTTTCATGATTCCATCTCACACATCATGCATCTTTACTATCTGGTACAAATCAAACTACAGATATTTTCAGAGGTCAACAAAGTGACATACAAGATTACTGTAGCTACAGAAAGGATTTGTGAGTCCGAATGGAGACTAGCTAGCCATAGGTCAGAACAAGAAGAAACCCTTGGAGAGCTGGGTTATCCCTGCAGTCCTGGAGCTGAAGTCACCAGGGAACGTGACCTTGACCTTTCAAGTTCCCTGCGGTAGACTGGTGGCCAAGGTAGAGATGGACGTTTTAGACATACTAGTTTTACACTGCTCTAATTTCAAACTATGTCGTTAAATCCTATTGTTCTATGACATCCAGTTGTCCTAGGAAATGGATGCGACTAGAAGTCATCACATTAAGTCAAACAGGCAAAACAAGCATCACGTGTCTCCTCTCCTGTGTAGAATCTTGAAGAGGGGAGATGGGGAAGTAGAGGGACAGTGTCAGGGGAGAAGGTAGGTATCTGAGGGACGAGGGTAGCAGATAAAAGGGGACAGCTGGGGATATGATCAAGAGATATAGCATGCACGTACAAAAACACCACAGTGAATGTACTGTTCTGTTATTAATTAACACACTTAATACAAAGGTGGAGAAATGCAAAACAAAGCCAACGTCCTATTGTTCGAATTACTTGTGAGCCAGGTGGTGTGGAAATGGTCCACTGGCTCTGCCAGTCACACTCTCCTCCTTCTACTGGGCGTTTGCACTGCAGAGGCCAAGGAGAAGATCTTTCAACTCTGTGTTTCCCGCTCTCTCTTGAAGACAGAGTGGTTAAATCCTAGGAAAGAAATAGGTTTTCCCAGTCGCTCAGGCCAGACCTTGCAGCTGAGAGTGGATCTAAAGCGGTCCCTGCACTGAGCAGCAGAGGGAAAAGACACCAGCAGGCTTTGGCTGCATTTCAGTGTCTGGGTGGTGACAGTGACTGAAGATTCCGGAGCTGAGCACATGGCTAGAGGTGTGTACACTTGACCTCACGTGATCTTAGGGTCAACTGTTCAGATTGTGTCAAAGGTTGTGTTCCTCCTGATAAAGCACAACCACTGACATTTAGTTCTGTAAGACCAGCAGGAAGTCTTCGCCGCAAGTTTCCCAACACTTTTGGAAGCACCTAATTCCCTGTAATAAATAAATCTCTTTCTTTTAAAAATAGCCAGATCCTCTGTTTCCACTATGGCCCTCCAGCTGATGCATGAAAGTCCCTCCTAATCATAATGTACCTAATTTGGCATGGCCACAAAGAGCTGATGCTCTGGTCGGAGGATGTGAGAGGCCATTCATCTGAGTGGTACCATCTCTCCGTGAAGTCCATCATTATTCATCGAACTCTTATGAAGTTTGCTGGCCGATGTTCATTGGCATTTGTTCCCAAGTTTGAGAGATGCCCAGGCACCTACCAAAGCTAGACCAAAGCCTAGTATGGATGAAATGACCAGGAAAATACCACCTTACAAAATCTTGGATGAAACAGGCCACCTGACCTTCGCTGGTATCATCCCAACATCACCCACACTTTTGCATCCTCAAATAACCAACCCCATCCTTATGAGAGCAGCCCTCTCAGGCTTCACTGCTCTCCAAGTAGATCTGGATAACTGGATCATGTTCACCACCCAGTCTTCCTCCGCTGCATCCTGCCAGTTCCCTCCTATGACAGAAGCACCACACAGTGGTGATCCAGTTAACTGCTCAACAGGAAACCCTGTCATTTGGCTTGAAAGGCTGTTTTGAGGCATTTCCACCCATGTGGAAAAAGAAGAAGGTGGACTGGGTGGTGGCGGCACATGCCTATAATCTAGCACTTGGGAAGACGATGCAGGAGGATCATAAGTTCAGGCCAGCCTGGGCTAGAAAGCCAAACCCTATGTCCAATAGCAAAATCAAAAACCAATGTAGCCCATGCTTTTCCACTGCAGCAGGAACCACGCTCAAAGTCGGTACCTTGTGCTCCATGACTTCCTGTTAACCCTTCCTCTGCTGTCTGTTCCATTGAGCTTCCAAAATGGTAGGTGCTTTCTTTTATGTATGAGATGTGTGGGTGGATGTAAGATATGGGTGTGTGTGTGGGTGTGGGATGTGTGGGTGTGGTGGGTGTGGGGTGTGGGGTGTAGATGTAGTGGGGTGCTCAGTTGGCTCTACACAGGTACTGGGTATCGGACTTAGATTCTCATGCTTGTGCAGCAAACAGTTCCCTTCTCCTCAGTCCTCACTTCCTTTTGTACTCAGCGTTTTAGTTTACACTGCTAGTTTTGTAGAGCAGCCTCTTCAACTTCATGAAAGATTAGATGCTCTGGCTCATCTGCCCTTCATGTGCATTATATACACTGCAAAATCAAACAAAACTCACCGACAGGATGGAAGGGCCAACTGTCAATCTTACTGTGCCCAAAGCACCCTGGTATAAAGATCTCCATGTACTTCCATCCTCCTTCCTGCCCAAACCATCACAAACATCATGTGCACAACTCATTTTGTTCCCCGAAGGCAATGAGTCACTTTGATTTTTGTTTTGTTTTGTTTTTGAGACAGAGTCTTACTATGTAACCCTGACTGGTCTGAACTCCACAGAGATCTGCCTGCCTCTGCCTCCCAAGTGCTAGGAGTAAAGGCACACCATGTCACTATGAATTTTAATAAAAGGATGTCTACAAGGTGTGTTGATTGCCACCTTAACTTTTAACACACGTTTTGTACTCCTAAACTTCTAGAAAGACTAGATGCTTCAAATGAGGACTTCAGTTTGTCGACCATACACACAGCAGTGTTGAATAAGCCACACACAGCAGCAATTGTCATACCCAAAAGCGTCTCGTAACATGAGTATTATGGTCTAGAACCCTTCATTTCTCCTAACTCCTTCCCTCCTATATCACTCGTGACAAAGGCTCACGTGTCACTTACACATGATGCTGCAATTTCATTTCTGAAAAGCCCAGACAATCTTTCCATGAATTTCAACACAGAATATGTTCAGTTTCCTAAGTCCATTTTGACCTACATTAGCAACCTCTTTAATACCTAAGAACTAGATATTGTAAGACGAGGGCTTGTTAATGCAGTGTATACAATATACATAATGCAACCCAGTTCAATGACGTGCCCTTACAAGGAGGGTCCTGGATAAGCTGACATTTCCCAGCACAAATGAACACAACACTTGGTGCAATTTCTTACCTGTCACCTTCCTCAAACCAACTAAACAAGCACAGACAGCGCACAGGTCTCAGAGGTGGCCCAGCAGGTCCCATTTCCAAACACAGTGTTTCCCAGGCTTTCAAAGTTATTTACACAAAAGTAATCTACGCTTTGAAGTGCACCAGGTACTCCCAACTAGCTAGAAGGACTAGATAGTTCACAGAAGGACTTGTCTGTTACGTGCACTGCATTTGGAAATAAACTTCTATGTATTGGAATGGTTACGTGTTTTAAATATGACCATTTGCATCCAAGCCTTCCCATCCTCCAACAAATAGGCAAGAACAGGCACATATGGAAGGCTTAGAAAGAGTTGAACAGGGGCTGGAAAGATGGCTCAGTGGTTAAGGGCCCCCACTCTCTTGCAGAGGTCCTAGGTTTTGTTTCCAGCACCCATCTGGTGGCTCACTACCATCTGTAGCTCCAGTTCTAGGGGATCTAACCCCCTCTTTTGGCTTCTACAGTAACTGCATGTACATGGTGCAAACATACATGCAGGTGAAACACTCCTATACATAAAAATAAATGTTTAAAAATGTTTTGAAAGGGGAGATAAACTCACATTAGAATTCATTTATAAATGAGTTCCTTTAAATTCATTTGTAAATTCTTTCCTATAAATTCAACACCAAGTGTACTCAGTGTGGTAACGTGATCGGCGCTTTGTTATGTACTGGCAGCCTCTTCACTGTGTACAGACTTGATGCTGGGACCCCTGGATTCATTTTCTCATTTGACACAGCATAAACACAGCAAAACAAAGTCCACAAAACGTCCAGAAAAATGGCCCCGAAAAGGCTCAAGAACAAACACACTAGTGAGTCACCTTTTACAACTGCTTCCTCCCACCTCCTCCAAACCCCTAAACACGTACCGAGAGTGCCATATGGCTCTCAGGGGTGGCTTCTCAATTCCATTTCCTACAGGCAGAATTGCATGTGAATTTTAGCAAAAAGACATTTACAAAGTGATCTTTTACTACATCTACATTTAACATCCTCGAGGCGCTTCCTAACACCTAGACAGACTGGGTAGGCAAGTCAGGTACTCAACTTGCCGCTGTGTACACAGCAGTCTTCAATTAACTGCACATGTGCAACCATAGTTACGACTTACAAGTGTCTTGAAACATATGTATTCTGGCTCAAGCCCTTCCCTTCCCCACCAGCCTGGTGGGCTAGAGTGCTCAGAATTTTCAGAAGATAATATAGTGTGGGACTATTAACATGAAAGTATACTAAGATATATTCGTTTCCTAACTCTGCTTTTGCGACACACTGGAAATCTCCTTAGCATCTGAATGGAGAGAGCCCAGATGCTGTCCAGCAGGACTCCTGTGTCTACTCCTGTAGATACACTAAGAACACAGCAAAGAGAAGCAAAATGGGAGCATGGTTCTTCCACCTCCTTCTGAGCTCTGGGACAGCACAAGAGGGGACTTGATCCTTCTTCCCAAAGCAACATTGTCTCTGAACTTTACCAAAATACAGTTACAAAATGTGCTGTTTTATCACCGATAAAATATATCAGGTGTTTTAGAACATCTAGAAAAACTGGGTATTTCAAGAACAACAACAAAAAAATACACCATCATCAACAATCTACACAATAAATCAAAGTAAAATGTTCTCACAAAACAATGGGTAGAATACAGACAATCCCTCCCTGTATGTCCCATCTGGCCTAAGACCTCCATTTCTTCCTTCTTGCTGCCTTCTGTTCCACATCCTCTAGCCTACTGAACTAACGTGGACAAGTGTCACTCCTGGGGTGACTTCCAGAGGTGTTCCAACATCAATTTTTGAAAGTCACTTCAGAAGACACTTCTATGACTTTTTTTATTGTATAGCCATTTTCATGTGGATATATAATGTGCTTTGAGCATATTTCCCCACTTCCGTGATTTTTAAATAAATGGGCATTTGAAAACACTTGGTTCTCCTCTGCTTTTTCACAGGTTAGTGTCTAAAATGCTAATGCAAAGTTTATAAGTTCATGTTGAAAAGTTTGGGGGAAGGAAAGCACTCTTTCCATATGGGCGATCAACAAATGGCTAGTGAGTCTTCCATCCATGGACATTTCCAACTGGCCATGTTACTACAGTTACATTGCTCCTTCTAACACTGGAACAAAGACCAATAGCCTGATGAACACTAATGTTCCACCCACCAATGTCCTGGACACTGCTCACCTTTCAAAACTGTGGAGACCTCTGTCACTGTGCAGATAAGGTCTCATCCAACTGGACTAGACTGCTCATCCCAGGACCCAGATCTAGGTGATTCTCAAACTTAAAGTAGTATGAGAGCTTTTCTGCATATATCTGCCTTCTGTGGCCCTGGAAGACCCTATGGGTCTCCACAGCCTTGCCCAGAAACCATTTCTACCCTGCCATACCCACTATCACCTAAGGTGATGTGTTCCCTGTGACCTGGCTCCAGGAGGCCTCCAGTGGCTGCACAATCAGGTTATTGATGTAAGGTGAGGAAGGGTTTACCTTGCTTTGAACCCTGCAAATTGCCTGTCCCCAAGATCCCCCCAGCTGTTGATCTGAGTCCAGGAGCTATGAAGGGCCCTGGGGAGCAGGCCTCTTCCAGTTATCTTGTTCCAAGCAGATGTTTTGGAGGCAGAAACTATGCTACTATCTGATTTCCTCTCACCTAACTCTGGACCATGCAAAGTAAATGTTTAGGATTATTTGTTCAAAAGATAGATAGATGCATGGATGGATGGATGGATGGATGGATGGATGGATGGATGGATGGGGGATGGGGGGATGGATGGAGGGATGGGTGGGTGAGTGGATGGGTGGGTGTGTGGGTGGATGGGTGGATGGATGGCCTTCATATATTCTTTTGTTTCTATGTGACACATCCACCTTCACATTATCACTTATACCTCTACTTTTCCACAGAAACCTTCTTTACCTCCCTGTTGTTTCTCCCTACTAGGTATCATCACAGATCCAAGTACTTCCTCATCCACTGAGCTTATCACCTCTGCAGAAAACTTCCCAAGCATCTTTCTTCCCTACCGTGTGGTTAGCTACTAGGAAGCAGTGGTCCACACATGCCATAAATATGTGTTGATTGAAATAATGTATTTTTCACATTCTTTCATTTTGTTTTCTAATGCTAAGAAGCGAGCCCAGGACTTTGTCCACTCTAGGTCATCATATTAACAAGAAAACTACAATCCAGCCCCTGTTTGAGTGAATGGATGGATTTCCTCATGATACACAAACATAATGAGTCAGGACTTTGTTTCTAAGGACCCTCAGCCAGGTTTTGTAGCCACAGAGAACTGAAGGTAATTCCAGTCTACGTAGCTGCCTCTCTAGATGGCACACCTTGTCTTTGACTTATACAAGATTTATGACGTTTAACTCAGGTCTCACTCTGTGTGTGTGCATGCATACATGCATGCATGCTGCATCTGTCTGCTTGTCTGCCTGTCTGTGTCTGTACAGCCTATGCCTGCTACTGTGCACATGTGGAAGTCATAGGAAAACTCCTGGAAGTTGGACCCATCATGTGGATCCCAGGAATCAAACCCATGAAATCAGCATTGGCAGCAGGCACCTTTGTCCAGTCAGCCATCTTTCTTGCCAGGGGGCTAGTATTCTGTATTCACTTGTGTCCAGTGTTTATGACACCAACTTGTTTTCACCCTTTCTCTGGTTGCCTGTCTTATGCTTTCTTGGTGTGTTTTTATTACTATTATTTAAAGTTACATTGTAAGAAGGCATTCCTCTAAGGGGCATTAAATGCCATCTCCACTCATTCCCCTCCATCAGCTTGTTCTAGAGAGCAACTCCCTTGGTGCAAAGGAGACTGACTAGTCTGGTCCCGAGAGAACCCTTAGCCTGCAAAGGGTTCTCAGCATCATAGTAAGATATTTCTCACTGCAAGTCACAGCGTTTGATCACAAAAGAAGCAAAGTGCCAGGATTCTGCCCCAAATAATAAGTTCAGCCTCCAGTGTGCTCCTCAGTGTGTGTCTCAGCCTATGCCTTGCCAGACCCAGGGTTGGGAGCCTTCATCTCTAATATCAGAAGGTGTCTGAGAAATTGATGTTACCAAGGGATGAATGAGTGAACAAAAGTCTGGGAGGAAGGGTGGGAGGATGAGTGAGTAGATAGTTAGATGGATGAATGACTGAGTAAATATGAGAGATGGATCAATCAGTGAGTAACATGATAAAGAGATGTAACGGACAGAGGAATAAGTGAGTGAATGAGTGAGTGAGTGAATGAATGGATGAATGAATGAATGAATGAATGAATGAATGAATGAATGAATGGGTAGGTAAGGAAGTTGGTGAACAAGTGAAGACATAGATAAATTAATAAATGAGTCTAAGTAAGCCCTATATCTCCAGCATCAACCAAGCGTGCACTCGAGACTGGAAAATGGAATTCGATACTAAAAATACAATAAAGTAATTAAAAACAAAAACCCAACAATACAGATCAGTGTTTCTGAATCAATATTCTTCTACACAAGTATTTAGTGAGGCTTCTAAGCCTCCACCCATCGGCTATTCCTGGAGCTGAGGGCCATGTGAGACAGACAGACTGAAAGACAGACTGCGTGACAGCGTAAGGTGCTGAGAGATTGGGTGAGTGGTCACGATGAGGATTCTCTCCCTGATTCTGCTTTAAAATCACCCAAGCTGCTCTCACGGAGCACTCCATTCACCAGACCTGGGAGGAAGGGAAGGGCAGGAGGCAGAAGAGAGAGGGGGGTTGCCTTGTCTCTATGTCTTTGTAAACCACCACCCGTTGAACCCTCAGGCACAGCCAGGCCTGGAAAACACTGATACACAGTGCGTTGTTGGCTTGCTTGCTTGTTTGTTTGTTTTTAATGTTTTTAATTTTAACATGTTTTTAATATGTATGAATGTTTTGCCTTCATGTATGTATGTGCAGTGCACTATGGGCATTCCTTGTGTCCCAGGGGGCCAGAAGAGGGGTTTGGATCCTCTACAACTAGAGTTATAGATGATTGTAAGCCACCACACGGGTGCTGGGACCTAGGTCCTCTGCAAGAGCAACAGGTGCTCTAGACCACTAAGCCATCTCTCCACCCCACCCCGACGGGAGATTTTGATGTAGGTCTCTGGACATGAGCATTTCTATAGCAATGACTCTCCAACACAAACCAACAAATGAAAAGTTAGCTTTCCAGGTGTGTGTTTCTTAACCAAGAAATTCATGAACTGTACACGCTCTAGAAGATTTACCTTATTGCCCACCCACCTGACCTAGAAAGCAGCCTCCTCTCTCACCTCACACTCTTGTTGACTTTTTCAGGGATGGAGAGTTGGCCTAAGGGAAGAAATCTGGAGCAGAAGAGACGTGGAATAAGACTCAGGGATGGAGCATAGTTCCAAGATGGAGGACAGACTGGAGCAGAGAGGTGTAAAGATACCTACAGTGTGCATTATCGGGTTAGGGTACATTCTCTCTCTCTCTCTCTCTCTCTCTCTCTCTCTCTCTCTCTCTCTCTCTC
>CABHPH010142117.1:4075-17102 GCA_902168325.1 Peromyscus nudipes | reverse complement strand
CTCTCTCTCTCTCTCTCTCTCTCTCTCTCTCTCTCTCTCTCTCTCTCACACACACACACACACACACACACACACACACACACACACACACACAAGTGCAGTCACACTGATACAGTCATCAAAATAGACAGGAAGTAAGGTACAGCTTAGGGTAGTATGCTCTTGGCACAAACAGGGCCTTGGAGGCTGGAGATGGTTCAGTGGGTGCAGATGCTCCAAGGCTAACAAGTTGAGTTTGATCCCTGAAACACACGTGGTGGAAGGAGAGAACAGATTCCTACGGATTATCCCCCAACTTCCACACATGCACCCACACTCACACACTCACAGAGACACACATAAATAAATAAACAAATAAATAAATAGAAAACAAGATAAACGAGGTCTGGGGGCCAAGCGTCAGCATCAAGACCACAGTCTACCTAAAACGTCTCCTGTTGCCCAAATGCCTCAAACAGGAGACACGACGGCAGACAAACGTCTGTTGTGCAAGAGAACAGCTAGATGCCTGGCAGCCACCTGGACAAAAGACAGGAGGAAAATGAGTGGGGTTCAGGCCAACAACTCATACAGCAGCCTCGTGTTCTTGGTTCCACAGGAGCCCCAGAATAAGAAGGAAGTTCCCGCTTCAATAGTGGGGTTTAAGCTTGAGCTACCTGTGATTTCAATGCAGTCGAGGTTGCCTTTTATTTTTTTTTTAAAGGAAGCTTTGGGGTATGGAGGAGATCATTCTACTACCTCTTGAAACACGAATCTTAAAAGGTCTTATTAATTAAAAAAAAACAAAGTCAGATATTGGGGTGAAAGCTGAAAGATCAGAGAAACAGAACAAGCCAGCCCCGTTATTACTTGTATGAAATCCTCAGCCTCCAGAGCAGGTGTTCCTGTTTCCTCACACCTTATATACCTTTCTCTGCCCTGACATCACTTCGCAGGATTAAAGTCGTGTGTGCTTCACAGTACTGGGATTAAAGGTGTGTGCCACCACTGCCTGGCTCTGTTTCCAGTGTGGCCTTGAACTCACAGAGATCCAGACAGATCTCTGCCTCCCAGTGATAGTATTAAGGGTGTGTGTCACCACTGTCTGGCCTCTATATCTAGTCTAGTGGCTGGCTCTGTCCTCTAATCCCCAGCGAAGTTTATTAGGGTATACAATATATCACCCCAACCTCCACTATGCCAAGAGGAAGCACTAAGGTAAAGACTAGAAGGAAAATGAGAGCCCAAGGATCAATGGGCCCTTGGGGTGAAGAACAGGGTGATGCAGGGTGGCCAAAATTGTTTGTCTGTTCTCAAGTCCTTGTCCCAGAGGAAGACAAAGGCAGGAGAAGAAGGGAGGTCGTGAAACTTGGAATTGGCAGGAGGTAAATTCAGAGTCAATAATGGGAAGTACTCCTTCCCTCAGCAGGGAGCCAATATATAGAACTCATTACCCCAAGAAGAGACACTGCTGAACATAAAAAAGGCATCCTGAAACTCGAAGACGTCTATTGGCTTATTAAATGATGGTATAAAACTGACATCCAGAGAAGCAATCTTGTTCTCCCCCAATTTGCTCTTTAGTGCTGTGGGTTAAGACAGGATCCCAGACGGTCGGTACCATGGAGATGACCTGGTGCAGTGATTTGGGGATGTCGTGTTTGATCTGGGGTTGACAGTGACCTTCAAACTAACCAATGCCCGTCTTCCTTTCTCCCTGGCACCAGTGACAGGGGCCATCTGTTAAATGCCAGGCTCTATTACTTTATATCCACCGTCCCATTTAATGTGAGCATCCAAAACCACTTAGTACTGTCTCAGTACCTCCCATTTCCCAAGAGTCCACAGATCATAGAAAGTTAGAAGGCTCCATCCATGTCTTTAAGAAGTCTGTGTTCCATTTGAAGAGGCAGAATAAATATGCATAACGTACTAAACAGTTGATAGGCATAAGAAACCACCAGAAGTGATTGGTAGGTCTAGGAAGCCCTGGGTTGGAGTTGTACAAGATAAGAGACCAGTTCAGTGGTAGGTAGATCAATGACAAGTGTTTAGGATAAGTCCCTGAGCTGAGCATGGTGGCCCATGCCTGTAATCCCAGCATTCAGAAAGCCAAAGCAGAGAGATTGGGAGATGAAGGCCAACATGATCTATACAGTGAGACTGTCTCAAAACACAGAGAGAGGGAATAAGGCCCCTGCTTGAGATGTTTGAATTATAAATCCCAGCTGTCCCCATTTTGATCTGTGGAATTTGGGTGTATAAGTCCATCTCTCTGAATCTTGGATTTGTATCTGCAAATGTGTATGAAAAGATTATCTTCCCTGTGCAGCCATTGAAGGGTTGCATGGATGCACACACTGCACTTGGAACCCTACCTGAAACTGTCAGGGCCCTTATCTCTGGTAGGGACAATTCTCAGGAGAGAAGTGACAGGGCAAGCAGGCCCACATCCTCTTCTGCTATGTGGCTGTGGAGCGGGGATGAAATTCTGGGTCCTTCCCCAGCTCAAAAAAGCTCCAGCTGCTCTGCCCAGCCTACTCTCAAATCCTCGCCTCGCAGCCACCTCCCCTGCACACAGCCCTCCATGGTCTGCTCTCCCCTCTGCTCTTCAACAGGGTGATGAGCTCTCCCCAGAGTCTCTGTATGCGACTTCCTTCTGCCTGGACTGCCTCCCCTCCCCGGTTCCTCACGTGCCTGGCACCCTCCCATCCCACAGTCTAACTTAAATGTCACTTCCTCAGAAAGACTTTCTGTTGCCATCTGCATCCCTCAGGATCTGACGGGAATCCGTGGCACACTCAGATGATTCTTGGGGGCTGATGAAAGGACTCTTCGTGAAGGCATGGGACCACAGTGGACAGAACAGGGTCAACCTAAGGATGGAGAGATGGAACAGCAGGACACAACCATCCCAGGGTGACCCAGCATGGATGAAGCTAGGACAATAAACAGCCAACTTCATCGTCTCTCACCTTCATATCTCCTGCTGGGGTACCCCTTTGGTGAACCCTATGGAAGTCAGATGCTAAGGAGGGGGGTCTATCTAGCTCAGACAGAATAGTAGCGGGGAGGCGGGCCTGGGGAAGTCAAATGAAGGCACCTGCCACAGCAACCTAATGCCTCTCATTCTGTTACTCACACAGAATCTCATCCTTCTTTTTAGCCACGGTTACAGCCATGTGACTATACTGAGGGACTCCTCTCTCAACTACCATCAGTATTGGAACCGTGGTGGCTTCACTGAACCTGGGAGTCTAGAACCTCATACATCGCTAGGGCTCAGTAGACATTCTGCAAATGTTTGGGGGTAGATGCATGAGTAAACAGCCAGAGGTGCAGATTAAATTGTCCCAGGATGTGAAGGCATCTTAAGCTTAACCTAAACCAGTGGTCAAGAGTATCTTTACGTAAGAGACCCTATCACACAGACAGGGCAGAGAGCACCCTGACGACACCGGCTACGACTTAAGTCACTTGTCCATTGACAGTGGGGCCTCAAGTAACTTCTGAGAATGGGAGACAGAGTCCAACCCCAAGACAGGAGCGGAAGAACCAAGCAGGGCAGGGGGTCCTCAGCTGGGGCTCGAGCTCTGGAGGGAGCTGAGCTGCTAAAGGAAAGAACCTGGGAAGATGCTGTGATGGAGACAAGAAAAAACCAAACTCCTCCCATGCTCCACAGGCAGCGTGATTTCTCACTCCTCTATTTCTCAACAAACGTTCACTCCATACCTGTGATGTGCAAACCTAACAGCATTAAGGTGGCGTATAAACCCCTGTATACCCTGGCCTCTGCCTGCTTCTCAGGCCTCCTCTTACATTCCCACCCCAGTATCCGCACGTACATAAAATGAAACACTCAAACCCACATGTTTCTCTCCCTCCTTCCTTTCCTCTCTTCTCTCCTGTTGCACGAATCCTAATTGGTCTGAATAAAAACCCAGAGCCAGATATCAGGGTGAAAGCTGAAAGATCAGAGAAGCAGAGCAGGCCACAGTCTCTCTTACCTCATCAACTCCTCAATCTGAAAGAGCACCTGAAAGAACGTGAGTTCCTGTCTCCTGCCGCCTTAGATTCCTTTCTCTGCCCAGCCATATCACTTCCTGTCTCAACCTTCCTAGTGCTGGGATTGAAGGCGTGTGAGCCCAAGTGTGTGCCACCACTGCCTGGCTCTGTTTCTCTTTTAGACTGGATTAATCTCATGTAGCCCAGTGTGGCCCTGAACTCACAGAAATCCAGATGGATCTCTGCCTCTGCCTCTCGAGTGCTAAGATTAAAGGTCTGTGCCACCACTGCCTTGCCTCTATGTTTATGCTAGTGGCTGTCTCTGTCCTCCGATCTTCAGGCAACCTTTATTTCCTAGAGTACAAAGAATATCACCACACCCCTCCATTCCTCCCTTGTCCTCTTGTCTTTCCAGTGAGCCATTCCCTCTCTCACCTCTGTCTTCCCACCTGCAGTTCCCACTACAGAAACATTCTCTACCTCTTATGCACGCCCCCCCCCCCGCCCCCGGAAGTGATCCCTAGCCTTCCAACATAGAGTCACAAAGTCTTTCCTTTGGTCTTTGGGTTTCTCTCTGTGCCCTGCCCTGCCCTATTGGAACACTTCCCAGTCTGGTTCACAGTTACCACCTAAGTGTCCATCCCATAGACAATGACTTTATGAAGATGAGCACCAGGGTAGAAAATTAGACACATGGCCTGGCACATCATAACACGGCTTCCAGATACTGCCAGAGGACTAAGTGGATGAGTAGACTAGATGGGGAGATGAAACATGGCCCATATCAAGAGAAAGACTTGATTCAAAGCAATGGAAAAGAAACTCAATAAATCACACCGAATGCTGGGTCAAAGAAAGGCAGAAAGTTCTAGCCCACCCATGAGGCCAGACACCATAACAGGACTGAATCCACCAGGGGAGATTTTATTACTTGAAATTGATGGTCAGTATCTTAGTTTGGGTTTTTATTGCTATGAAGAGACACCATGACCACAGCAACTCTTACAGATGAAAACATCTAATTGGAGTGGATCGCTTACAGTTTCAGCGGTTCAGTCCATTATCATCATAGTAGACAGCATGGCAAGCAGACATGGTGCTGGAGAAGTAGCTGAGAGTCCCACATCTTGCAGGCAACAGGAAGTCGACTGAAACACTGGGCAATATCCTGGGCATAGGAAACCTCAAAACCCGCTCCCATAGGGAAACACTTCCTCCAATAAGGCCGTACCCACTCCAACAAAGCCACACTTCCTAATAGTGCCACTTCTATGGGTGCCAATTACATTCAAACTACCACAGTCGTGGAGGATGAGGCTGATGTCACTTGGGGAAGACTTCATGAAAGGGGTGAATGATGAAAGTCAAAGGAAGTGCTATGAGGGAAACTGCCACAGCACACATTATTAAACATCTATCCGTGTCAGGCTCCAGGCTAAGTGCTGTGTATATCTTATCTCATGTAACTGACAGAGGCAGAACATGAACCCAAAGAGTCAGATTCCAGCGCTGTGCACACTTAATGAACATACTGCAAAGTCCCTCAAAGCAGGAGCAGAGATGAAATGGGAAGACAGTCCTGAGCAGAAGCATCAAGACACAGATAGCAGGAAGGCCTTGGATTAGATGTGGCAGCATGTCAGCTCTGGCCATGTGAAGAAACAAACGATGACAGAGAAGACTGAAGGATACGATTGGCTATCGGGCTGAAGGCTTTAGAGGTGGACCCACAGGCTGTCAGATGTGGTGTGGAATCTTGATCACCCAGTGCCAGAGACAGTGCTCTGGAGGATGGTAAAGACCAGAAATGCAGAGAATGTTAGTAGGTATCAGAGTGACCCAGGTGACAAGCGACTCCTTGTCTCTGGGGGAATCAAGAACCCTGGCAAGAGAAAGCAGCCTGGTGTCTGACGTGTGGAGGAGCCATGGGCGTCCCCACTCTCCCCGGGAATGGTTTCCACTCTCCGTGTAAACTGAAGTATTGACTCCGTTCTGGCTTCTGCCCCAGACCCCAAAGCTGCTTCTGTTTCCATTTGTCAACACAAGCAGGGCGAATGTCACCAACATTGGTTAATTGCCTTTGTGCTGCCTAGTGAGCCCGTGGATCCCAAAGTCATTAGCCAGAGCTGGGTTTGAAGTCACTGACCTCCAGTCTCTCCAGGATTCTGAGGGAGAAGTTGAATTTAATTGACCTGATTAGGAAAAAACAAAAAACAAAAAACAATTTCTGTGATGACTTTCATGGAAATAGGCCACTAGCTGGGAGACCTTGGGGACAAATAAAAATTCAAATGCCCAAAGAGCTTCAACAGCCAACAGGTTTTCATCTTATACCTGATTACCTTGTACCAGCACCCTTTCTTCCCTGAATACCCAGTGTTATCTTGAACCTTGGATCTAGGTTGAGGTAAGAGGACTCTTGCTCCCTCTGACCCATCTCTCATCCAGCACACAACACGAATATTCTAGAACACATTCCTTCACTTGTGGTATGCTTTCAAGCCCTTGGGGAAATCATTTCTGTGGCTTACAAGGCTCTTTGAAGTAAGCCCCAGTCTCTTCTCTAGACCTAAACATCTGTGAACTCTCTGTGCTTCCCTCTAAAGGGCACACTCAGGGGCCAGTGGGGAGGAAGCCCCGATGCACCAGACACCCTAACAATGGACGTATATGGAGCAGTACGAGATTATCATTCCATATGTAACTCTAGATTCATTTCTGGGAGGTACGATAACGCTTTACCACAAGACGGGTGGCTCAAGCCAGTGAAACTGGATTTACACACAGTCCTAGAAGCCAGAAGTCTAGGCTCAAGGCATTGGCAAGGCTCTGGTCCCTCCAGAGGCGCAAAGGAAGACTCTTGTGTGAGCATCCCTTGGCTCATGGCCGCATCATTCCCACTTATGCCTTTGGCTCTACACAGTCTCCTCCTCTTCTCTGTCTGTATCTTTCCCTCTTCCATCTCTTATAGCATCACTTACCATTAGACTGGAGGCTTACCGGGACAATCTCATCCTAAGACCTTTAATCACACATGCAATAACCCCATTTCCAATAAGACCAGGTTCACAGGTTCCAGGAGAAGGGCATGAGCACATCTTTTGGGTAGCTGACCAGAGACATGAAATACACATTTTAGGAGCCATTGAGATGGCTCTGCAGGTAAGGGTGCTTGCTGCCAAGCCTCATGACCTTACTGTGATTTGGGGGACTCAAACAGTAGAGAAAGAGAACTGATTCATGCAAATTGTCCTCTGACCTCCATATGTGCGCAATGGCATGCGTGTGCACACACACGCGCACACATTAAATGTAACAACAAAATAACTCTTCAAGCGCTGGTGGGGGCTTTAATTAGGGAGGGGAAAGGAGATAAATACAAAAGAAGGAAGGCAAAATAAGAGTAAGGATGTCTGAAAAAGTAATAAGGAATCGTACTATTAACTATCTACTATACATGTAAGAGTGTAAAAATATACATACTTAGTTTCTATGGGGGGCACAAAACAGCTTGACCACACAACTGCCATGACAGGCTAGAAGCCCAGACATGGCTTCTGTGACAGGCTTACTGGAAGGCAACACCCAGGTCCAGGAGGAGCCATGAGCTGACCCCACCCAGTGAGACCAGCATCTAAGGGGAAATACCTGACATTCCAAAAATTCCCTATACCCCTAGATAAATGTCAGCCAATCAGGGTCCTGAACCCTGGAAATGCCCTCACTCCAACCTCTGCCATGATAAAAACCCCACCCTGCCAGGGCTCCAAGACTCTCTGCTCTCACCACTACCTCAGACAGAGAGACCAAGCTCCAAGCTTGAAATAAAGGCTCTTTGCTTTTACATATGGGATCCAGTCTTCATGGTGGTCTTTTGGGGTTCCCCGTGATCTGAGCACAACAGTTTCAATGAAAATTTCCCATCTGGGCTGATAATGATCTCCCCAAAAGAACCATAGACCATCTAACAAAACTGTAACCCCAGGCATGAGAATCCTTCTTTTGAGTTGTTGGTCAGAATTGTCCAAAAGACTCCCAAAACATTATAGGTTATTGATGTTGCCCTTGGCTACCCAGAGATGGAAGGTAAGTCCTATTGCTGAAGATACCATGTATTTTGGACACAGGACCCACAGGCCTGCAAGCTGAATCTGTCCTGAAAATCTCCTCCCTGAGGACTAGATTTCATCATACCAGAAGGAGGAGGAGGAGGAGGAGGAGGAGGAGGAGGAGGAGGAGGAGGAGGAGGAGGAGGAGGAGGAGGAGGAGAAGAAGAAGAAGAAGAAGAAGAAGAAGAAGAAGAAGAAGAAGAAGAAAAAAGAAGAGGAAGAAACCAATAGTCCTACAAAGCTATGATGCCTATGAACCATGACAATGACCGACTTGGGATAATAGCCCTTATCAAGGTTACTATATCTGGTTCAGAAATGGCACGTATACCTTGGTGGTAACCACCAGCTCTCTTTAATTGGAATTAAAGTCCTCTCAACAAGAAGGAAACAGCCAACTACTACCTGGGGCTAGTTAAGTCATGGGTCTTGGAGGAGAACTTAAAACCACCACCACTTTACTAAACCAGCCTAATCTCTAACTACATTCTAAATATTTATCCCTATATCCACAGATAAATGTAGTTCTCACCCTCATCAAGCCAATATCTCTTTGTAGTTGTTGCAGACCATTACAGAAAACCATAACTAATAAAAAATGTAGAGTCATGGAGCCTGGTCCCAACTGGTAAGTCTACAACGGAACTCCTACATCCAAGGTTCAGGAATCATTACAGAAAATGGAGTGGAAAGATTGTAAGAGCCAGAGGAACAGAAAGTATGCAGTAAGATTGTGTCTCCTAGAAATGTAGAGAAGCTATCAAGTCTCACTAACATGGCTGCCTAAACATGAAGCCTGAATAAGGACAACACAAAGGAGACATTAAGGTAATGTGGAAGGGGGAAAGCTCATGAGGTCACAACCCTAGACAAAATAGTCTTCCCCATGGAAGAGTACACTAACTCTGGCTATCCAACACCAAATGGTCAGCCCTGAAAGCATATACATACAAGTAACATTATATGGACTGAGTAGGTTGCATTTATATATTTATGAATACACACATACACACATAAACAACAATTAAAGAAAAAGAGGCCATGAATTTGAAAGAAAGGGGGTATACGGAAGGTACTGGAAGAAGGAAAGGGAAGGGTGAAATAATGTGATTATATTATAATCTCAAAAAATAAAAAATATGTAATTTAAAAGAAATGTACCCCAGATTTGCATTGAACCCTGACAAATTACCACACACACACCCCAAGGAAACCTAGACAGTACCAGAAGTAGCTTGTGCATCTGCTATTGTTTCTCTGGAATTAGAACCCCACAACACAGCTATCATCTGAGGCTCACAGCCTAAAGTCCACCCTTCTGGCCCAACAGAAGGAGCTGAGAAATTGGACAGATCAGAAACCTTGGAGTCAGATGACGGGATTAGGCTCCTGGCCCTACCTCTTCCTGGCTCTCATCTGCCTCCCAGGGTTGTCAGGGGAAATGTAACACTGGTCCTGGGCCTAGCACATAACGGGGTTCTGAAAGCATCCTTCCTAAGCCATCATCCCCTGTGTTCCTATCCAGGAAGGATGCTTCCATGCCGCCTCCTCCATCCTGTAGTCTCATCAGATGGTGAGGCTGAAAAGAAGTCATGAGCAATGATGGACCATCCCCTGAACCAGTTGCAAACAAGCTCAGCTGAAGATGCTGCCCCTTTGTTCTTCAGGACCAACCAATGATTCCACCCCTTGCAACCTGCATTAAGTAGCATTTCAACTCTCTGTCATTCTTTAATAACAGGACCACTGGGTGAAAATGGCACTCCCCAGGTACCTGCCTTCACATCTTCTCGCTTCCCCCTGCTTGCTATGGAGGATACAGTTTTGCTCTCCTAATCAGCTACTGCTGGACAAAGAAGTGGCTATCTAACTCAGACCCTTGGTGTGGAAAACCCAAGGAATCTCATGTCTATCCAGTATAGATAAGATATTCTGAGCAAAGAGACAGCAGCAGCCTAGTAAGGACAAACCCCCTAAACTGGGATGAATGCTCCCCAACAGCCTCACCCCTGCTTATCACTCTCTACTAGAAAATGTCATAGTTTGGGGAGGTGGCAGACACTGGGAGAGACTGTGCAAGGCAGGGCAAAGCCTGGTGTGGAGGAGGAGCCCTATACCCTGTAAACACTTCCAGAAAAATCACGAGCACGTATACACACACACACACACACACACACACACACACATTTCATTGGTGATATCCATCTCATTTCCTGATTCTATAGGGTTCACCCCCCCAGCTCCTCCAAATTCATAACATTTGCCAAGAAGCTATAAGCTAGAGAGTCTTTGTCCTAAAAGCCACGGAGTCTAAAAGGTGTTCTAAGTCCAGGTAACTCAGAATACTGTTATTGAAGGAAACTAGTCAAGACCAGTATATCCTAACAGGGAGCAATTTTTGCTCACCTATAGGGACAATGTCTAGAGCTACTTAGGATTATCATGCTCAGAACAGGCACTTCTGGCATCCTGTAATACACAAGACATCCCCCACATTAAAGAAGTATCAAGCCTAGAAGGTCCATAGGCCGAGTGGTCCAGAAACCCTAGCTGCAAGCATCCCCCACAGTGATGCAGACAGGTGTCAGAGGGATGTCTTCCAGCATCCCAGGTCATACCATGGCACAGAAGGCTTGTTGGGTGAGCTGGTTCCCCTCCCAGCACTGGGTCCACCCCTTTCTCTTGCCTGAAGCACACACATACACCCCTCGGGGACAGCACTCATGTGGCTAAGATGAAAGACTGGAGCCGCGGGCCCCCATGCCAACTCGCCACTTGATTGCTTTTAATTAATTCTGCTTGATTACAGCACATGGGAGTCACATCGGAGAGATAAGACAAGCTCTTTATATTCTGTCTTCATTAAAAAGTTTGGATCTGGAAGCTTTTTCAAAGAGCTATGTGTCTCCTCTACTTTTGTGTCATTTTTAATTGAGGAGGGCACAGGGAGATGTGCAGAGCTGTGCTGAGCGGAGACTTCTCAAACAGAATCCTTCTGGGAAGGGGAGGGGGGCAGCTAGATTGGGACCCAGTGATCTGGATGGGCTTCCCAGGATACAGTCCACTGTGGCTGACAGAGGGATGTGAGGGCAGGAAGGGGGGCCACCAGCACCTCCTCCATCTGTGACCAGTAGCATATGGCATTAAGGAATGGGCTCTGATTCTTCATAAACCGTGAAGGACTCTAGAGGATGGGCTGCAATATTGTGCAATAGTGATAACAGAAAGAGAAATGGGAGGTGGGTAATCATCAATTATCTGTAACCTTCTTCTCTAGCAAGAGAATCCATCCTTCCTCAGGGAAACCTTCCCCTTACAGATTTGATCACAGTCTCTGTGCTTCTGATTTATCTCTCCAACAAAGTACCTCGTTGTCTCAGTTAGCTATTGCTGCATAACAATTCACCCCAAAGCCAAGGGGTTCCAAGCAATAAACATTTATTATCTCACAGTTTCTGAGCATCATTCATCTAGGTGTGGTTGAGCTCAGGGTTTGGCTCAGAGTGCTAAATGATACTGCAAACAGGGAGGGTAGAGCCCCATTTCACTGGCATGGCTATGGATGGGCCTCAGGAGATCCACTTCCAGGCACATTCATGTGGTGACTGGCAGGCCTGAGGTCCTTGCTGGCTATCAGTCAGAGATACCAGTTTTTTTGACAAACAGTCACTGGTACTGGGGCAGTGGGCTTCTCACAGAGCGAATGAGAGAGGGTTGGTAGCCTGAGACAGGTGCCAGATACTACCACCTCATCTCAGAGAGACAGCCTATCATGTTTGCTGTACTTTATTTGTTAGAGATGATTCTCTGGATCTCACCCGAACCCAAGGAGTGGGCATTATGTCAGGGTATGAATAGAGAGAGGCAGAGACCACTAGGAAGCACCACAGAGACTGCCTGCCACACCCACAACACTGCCACGATTCCCTTGTTTTTCTAACATAGTTGTTCCTAGAGGATGAGACCCCTGTTTATTGACATCTGAGTGTCCAACACCCAACCCTTGAGTGCCTGGGATGCACTCAAGGCGAGTCTGGGAGAATTAGTCAATGCATAAACACAGGCAAGCAGGAGCCGGAACTGATGAATGTACAAATAAAATGATCACGCTTCAAGTTCTTTATTACACTTATTTATAGGTAAGGGGCACACATGCCACAGTGCACATAGAGGTCAAAGGACAGCTTGTGGGAGTCCATTCTCTCCTTCCACCGTGTGGGTCCTGGAGATCAAACTCAGGTTGTCAGGCCACCTGCTAAGCTATATCACCGACCCTCGGTTTCTGAAATACTCAACTTTGGGGATGTGGAGAAATTGAGTGGTAAAGGGCTTGCCACTCAAGCATGAGAACCTGAGCCCAGACCTCCTCCACCCAGGAAAGAAGCCAGTCAGGGCAACACACATCTCTAACCCTAACACTGGCAGAGGGGTGAGTGGGAGGCGGATCCCAGGCTAGCTAACCTATTGGCCAGCTAATCTAAAAAATCAATGTGCAAAGAGACTTTAAAAAAAAAATAAGGTGGAAAGTGATTGAGAAAGACACCTGATATCAACCTCTGGCCTCCACATGCATGCACACATGTGTACACACACACACACACGCACGCACGCACGCACGCACGCACGCACGCGCAAAGAAACATACTCACACACTAAAAATGGTCCTTGAAAAAAGTTATCATCTTTGTTTATACTTGTCAAACCAGTCTTTGATCAAAAAAGAGAGAGAGAAAGGAAGGAAGGAAGGAAGGAAGGAAGGAAGGAAGGAAGGAAGGAAGGAAGGAAGGAAGGAGGGGAGAAAGGAAGAAATTGTCCTCAAAACTGCTGTGGCAGGAGCAGACGTGTCCAGGTTAGCTGAGAGTCATTAGGTTATGCAGGTGCTGATGGGAAATACCAACAGCAATCATATTTTACTCCATTTAGCAAGGGCCATT
>CABHPH010142116.1:36961-47618 GCA_902168325.1 Peromyscus nudipes | reverse complement strand
TTTTTTGAGACAGGGTTTCTCTGTGTAACAGTCCTGGCTGTCTGTCCTGGAAGTTGCTTTTGTAGACCAGGTTGGCTTCATATTCGCAGAGATCTGCCTGACTCTGCCTCCTGAGTACTGGGATTAAAGGAGTGTGCCACCGACGCCCCGGCCAATGTATTTTTGTTTTAAATACCCTTTCCTTGGTGATGCTTTGTTTTAAATGAGTAATAGGCAGAGGCAGATTTTTCCAAGATTCACGAGGTATAGGAGATGAAGAATCCAGTAATGGTTCCACACATCGCGTGTTTGCAAAATGGACTTAAATGGGTAGTTTGCATTCGTTGTTTAAAATGTCTGCCCTCCTCCACGTGGAACCTTCAGGTGCCAGTTCTGGGTGGATAGGCATTGTCTGTTAAATAATCCCAGACTTGCATTCTTACAGTCAGCCACGAGAGGGCGCCAGATGCATTCCTTAAAGAGATGTCGCCGCCTCTTTTTCCTCTCTATTCCGTATTGTGTACTCAGACAGTACTGCTCTTAGAGCTGAAAAGCTGCCATCGGGAGACTGATGTAGAAGAAATGTCTTGCACGGCTCTGCGGTCGCCAATCTTTTTACTTGGCAAACTCAAGAGTAAAGCAAGGTCCAGCTTCTCCCTGTTTAACAATGTCGAATGAAAAGGCCATTTCATCTCAGGGCTGTTAAGTCCAAATCGAATAATGCCTAAGCTGTTCGGTCCAGGCCCTCTCAAGTGCTCCGGCACCAGGCAAAGCTTTCTTCGCTGATGAGAAGCACCAGTCCCACTGTTCTCTCCGTGCACACGACTTGACCCTGCTGATTTCCCTAGCCCACCTTCCCAGCTGGAGTTTCCAAATCAAGTCTTTCTGAGAACCATCACCTGGCTGGCTTGACAATCACTCTGCGGGTACAAATTAACCCATTTGCTTTATAAATTGCAAACAGTGCCTTACTCGTTCTACAAAAGCAAAACGCTGCCACAGCAAAAATTATATGCGTCTGCCTACGACTTTCCTCTAAATCCTGTTTCCTCCTATGCAACAGTCATGCCCGCTATCTAACCGTGGGTATCCGTGACCCATAAGATCAAGGGCCAAACACCTATTCCTGAATAAGTTTGACAGTTTGGCGGATGCTAATTCCCTTCCACTGGGCCCTGGTAGAGGGAGGAGGGATTTGGTAGCCTCTGTGACTGTGTAAGGCATCCCCAGACCTTCCGAGGATACCGGTTTTGTAGTTTTCTAATCAACTTGTTGCTAGTGAGCAATAGTAAGTTCAAATTAAGCAAAGCCAAGGGAGGGCGTGTAATTTATTCAAAGCTGCAATCTGTTGGTTGCAAGAAGCCAGGATCGTGCTGTGATCTGCCCTTCATGTGCAAAGCTAGCTTGCACAGTCCATCTCCTACCCGGAGGGGAAAATCTCTGCCCAGAGACTCTAGACGATTAGCACTCGTCTTCTCCACTACATTCCTAAGCGGTGCAGCTTTGCTTGTCATTTGTACCCAAAGGAGTTTCAGTGAGAATGGAAGAACGGACTAACGAAGCAGTGTTTTCTAGGCTCAGTAGTCTCGGTCCAAGCACTAGCCACAAACTTCAGAGGGAGGAGAGGAAGTGCAATAGAGGCTGGTGTGACGGAGTCCATCCAGTGCCACCTGGAATGTTGCTTACTGCGAGCATGTCTTAGATAATCCGCCCACTGCCTGCTTCTCAGACTCCATCTATCCTGTTATTCAATCCCTCTGTGGATCCAGCTCCACAGCCTGCTTCCTGGTTTTCAGAATCCCATCCTCTCCCCCGGTCTGGGTTGCTCTTCTCACACCCCCACAGGCTCTCCTATGTTTAATTCAAAGCTCAAAGCTCACTTGTTTCAGCTTCCCTTAGACATCATTTGTAGTCCTGTGTACATGTTCTCATTTCTCTTCCCATCGTCTCTAAGCCAAGGCAAATTCCTTACCACTGAGGATCTTATCTCTTGCTCACTAATGTGCATCCAGAGCCCAGAAACTTTTATTTTTGTAGGTGTCATTTATTAGATGCTCAATAAAACACTGATTTATGACTGACTGCATGAGATTATTCTCAAACACTTAATTATATTAAATAATCAATATAAGAAAACCACACTGAGATTCCCATTCTTCTGGGATGGGGATGAACTATCAAATGTAAGAAGTGTGGTGTGTGAGAGAAACAACAGGTGACTGTATTGTACAAGTGTCACAAACAGGCAGAATGATGGGTGGTCCGGAAAGCTCAATATCCAACCCGTCCTTCCTTCCTTCTAGAAACTTCAGAACACAGAGCCTTCGAGGCTGCCTGTCTAGTCTCCATCCATTCATCATTATGCTATCAACACACGAAGTCTACATTATTTTGGAACAGGAAAAGGAGGAAAGCATTAATCCAAGAGACAAAAACAATGTATGTGGCATTGGAATACACCAGATGCTATATGAACATTTAGCAACATCAGAAAAAAACAGGTTTGTGACTGGGGGAGAGAGAAGGACCTTTGAAAGACAACCGCTGGACTTCAGTGATCACTAAAGGTCACAACTTCAGAACCTTACACAGAAAAATAAGACCTCCTGTTGCTATTTTGTACTGGCCGTAAACTGTGTACCAGCCAAATGAGCTCTTTATCTCATAGCATCGACAGGAGGCCATGACATTTATGATTCCTGTTAGTCCGTAGCTCAGCTGTTCAACATTGCCTCATTTATTAAGCAATGTGCTATACACAGTCACACACACACACACACACACACACACACACACACACATTCTATATACACGCATGCAATAGTATATATATTAAGAGCTGAGGATTGAACTCTGGAATGCACTGCCAGGCATACAAAGGAGCACTCTGGAGAAGTCTAAGGTGAGTTTCCTAGACATTTACAGACACACGAGGATTCAGGTTAAGTACTCATGACTCTGAACCCAACTTCCTTAGAGGATAGCTTGACATTTTTCTCATTTCTGATGAATTTCATCCTAAAAGCTATGAAATTCAGCTATTCTTTGTTGGATATAGAAATTTCTTAACATCTGTTGCTCCCTTAATAAAAATGCCCAGTATTTCTCAATTTAAACACCCTATACTTTATTCAAATTATGACATCAAAACAAGAGACCTTGAGGAGAGATAAAGGCATTGTACCCTGAGCCTCATAATATGGTCTATAATGCATGTTATTATCTGGATGTAGGTTGAGGATTGATTATCAGCAAAATTAAAACTCACTGACACTGTTTACACATACTATCACATTATTTTATATTTATAGATAAGTGCAAGCATGCCTGTACAGACAGAGAGACAAAAATAGACGCTATAAAAGAATAGTTTTTCAGACACATATGTTGGAAATACAAGAGAGCAAAAAATGGCAATTTTTTTCCTCTGGTCTATTTCATTATAAGGTGGGCTGGTGGGAAAATGAAGAGATTTCCTTGGATGTCAATAGATGAATGAAGAAGATGAAGAGAAGGAGGAATACAGAAGATGAGAAAGATGAATACAGAAGCTGAAGAACACAGAAATCCGATTTTTTTTTTTGTAGGCAGAGGACCACTCAAAGGGAGTCAGATTCTGGTGCTTTTTAAAGGCTGTGTGAGCAAAAACATAGGAGTAAACAAAAGCTTAGGGCTCAATACCTGGGGTGTGAAACAGTCTTTTATCTATAAGACTGGGATCCTCAGAGAATAGCTAGAAAAGTCTCCCACAGGGGGAGTCTGAAAGGTGTATATATTTTCCTGGTCTTGATTCTAGGCAGAAATAGGGAAATCTTTTCTTTGACACTTTCTGATCATAAGCCCAATTGTGCTTCTAGAGAGCACAAATAATACAACCTGACTTTAAAACTAGAAGTGATTTTACAACAAGAAAGCAGTGAGGATCAGCAGAAAATACATACTGAAGGACAGCTGTAAAACTGCCGGATGTCTAACATCCTTAACTGCACTTAAAGAGGACAAGATGATACCAAGAGTGTGTCAAAGGGAAAAGACGAGACAATAAAATTAACTACAAAGTTCAGGGGAAGGAAGTAATATTGCTAGAGATAAAACGTAATAAGAACCAGAGACTCCGTGTGCGCATTTCCCAGAACTGATACACCTGAAGAAAAGTGTGGCCTCTCCAAGAGAGAGCTGAGGAAACTGCGCTCAGGGCAGTGCTGAGATGAAGGTGAGGCTAAGTGGAAAAGAAGCTAAGAGGCAGGGGCACAGAATGAAAGGGTGTGCACAGATATATTCAAAGCCCACAGAAGGCACAAAAGGCAAAATGGGACTGAGGCAATTTTGGAAAACATAATGACTTTGCATCTCCTAGAAGCACAAGACACAGTACCATATACTTTAGACATTCCAGATGAGCTGTAAGAAAGGAGTAACTCACATGCAAATATATTTCTGTGAAATTTTACAGCCCCCAACGCGAAGAAAGATACTTTAAATGGTCATTTAAACATTTACAGATAAGAGAGAACTGTGTTGAGTGCTGTTTTACCTGTAATAGTTGAGACTCACATTTGGAATAACCACAAATTGCACGTCCATGAGAATGAGGACGGAGAGAAATCGTCTTCGGAGCATCAGATCCAGAGAGGTCACAAGTGAGAGACTCTGAAGACTCTTCCAAAGTCATCTTTGTCATCAAAGTGCCATAAAATGTCATTAAGAATCTCATTAAAATGGCCTCTAAATGAACACATGATATTCAGGAAATAGAGCCTGTGAGCTCAGTACATAAAGCGGCTTGCTACACAAGCCTTGGGTCAGACCTGGATCTGATTCTTGGTACCCATAGTGGAGGGGGGAAAAAAATCAACTTCCCAAAACACACATCTCACACACACACACACACACACACACACACACACACACACACGCACACATTAAATAAATAAAATGCATTTCTAAAAAGATTCAAGAAATGGTCATAAAATTCATAAATATATGAGGGCCTACATAGCAAAACAATACAATATATAATAGAAGAATTAAAGCAATCAAGAAGGAGCCAAAATTTAGGAATCTGTGGAAATCAGGAGTAAGGTCATTGAAGCTGAATTGTTCCACAGCCCTCATATTGTTTGGGAGGAGATAAAATATTGATTAGACTCAATATGCATATTAAGATGCATATGATCTAGAGGAATAAGTCTACTGTGCATAAATCCTAAAGTTATAGATGATGAGTATAAAATCATGAGAAGGAAAAGCTAAAAACAGACAACATAAATAATACGATAGAAATCAACATGTATGTCAGTAACAATCAATGTAAATGAACTAAAGTTCATAAAGTCCATAAAAACATAGAGCAGCAGATTTGGTTCCAAAGCTATAAAATTGAAACAGGGACCATTTACAAAGACAATGATTTAAAAGAAAAATAATAGCATTATACAAAATGTAAGAGAGGTCATTGCTTTGGATGGTGGTCAATAATATGACAAGACCAGTCATAAGAAGTACCAAGCTATCGTAGTGAAACCTTAAAGTAGGAGGACCCCCTAACACATGAGCCTTTCCCAAATCAGGAAATCTAGAGCAAGCAATGTGAAGCTCAGCCTTCTGAGCCCCCATTAAGAAATCCACTCTCCATTAACCCTGAAACCAAATTGAGTTTAATTAAGATAACACTAACTAGTTCACTCTCAGAATTACACTGTTTCTTTGGTCGAGCCTCCTACAAAGACCACTCCATTCCTTGTCCCAAGGAGTTCCTTCTATTGTGTAAACATGATACTTTTCAGAAGCCAGTCAGATCTTTAAAGGTGCTGAATATTACTTCAATCCAGACAAGGTAACATTATAGATAAAGTAACTAATAAAAATAGTTTCTAAAGTTAACATCAGAGGCAAAAGATTACTATTGATAAATTAACTGAAAATATATAATAATTTTTATGTTCTAGTTAACAGAAATATAAAAATATTCAAAAGAAAATTAATAAAGTAGAATAGAAATAATGACAAACTGCTATTAGGGTGGGGGGGGATCTGATACACTTCATATCACGCATTCAAAAATAAGTTACTAGAAATTAAAAAGATTTGAACAGCAGAAATAAAAGCTTGATCTAGTGGACAAAGGTATCATAAAGCTGATCACTGAAGAGTAGACATGATCTCAAGTTTACTTAGGACATCTAGGAAACCAGCTACTACAATTAGAGATGCAAGGCAAAGTCCACCATAGTCTATATAATCTATATCATATAGACTGGGGTTTCTTACTCTACCACATCTAAGAAACAAGTAACGAAAGTGAAAAACAGAGGAGGAATCCAGAACAGGTAAGATAAGAAGCAGATTACTAATAACCACAAGTAAAAACAAAATGTAATAGAAATAATGAAGAAATAATAAGCCTGACGTGATAGTGTATGCCTATAACTTAAGCATTGGGAAGCTGAAAGAGAAGAGTTAGAAGTTGAATGACAGCCTGGCCTCCTCAGGGAGTTCCAGGCCAGTGTAGGCTGCATAGAGACCCTGTCTCAAAAAAGATCAAAGAAGATAAACAATGTTGAGACCTTCATGAACAGTGGTAAAACAGTAAGTCAAAACTCATGAAGCAAGCTTAGACAGACAGCCATGCACTGCACAGCTTACATACAAGACCAACACAGAACACGGAGTCAGTATGAAGAAGCGCTTTTCTATAAAAGTTGGCAGGCAAAAGCCAATATAATTAAAAGCAGAATTAGATTATAAAAAATAGAAAACAAGGATATAAATAGAAATAATTAACAAAGTCAAAATCTGTGTCTAATAAAGTAATTGAGCAATCTCTAAAAAGTACTGATTGCTTTAAAAACAAAAGGAGAAACAGAATGAAGTAGCAATGGCAAACACAAGGGGATTTCATATACAACATAACACAATTGAACATAAGTCAAGGATAAAAGCCTAACAAATAGACAATATTAATACTGACACTTAAGAAAAGACAGAAAAATTGAGCCCTACTAACAACATGTTAAAGTGAGCAAATTGGCATGGGGTCCTACCCCTAAACAAGGCATTACACACTACTGATGACTGCAAAGACAGTTAGCCTTTCCCAGGAATGAGGTCCTTAACTGGTTATCCAACCAATGTAAAGTGCTGAGCACTGAAACCATATATACAAAAGCAACCAAAATGGACTCAGCAGGTTGTATTTATATATTTGTACACGGACACACACACATACACATATACACACACGTACATGTACACACATGCATGCACACACATGTAACAATAATAATCAAGGAAGAAGAAAGAGGCTTTGAGAATGAGGCAGGATATGGAAAGATTTGGAGGGAGGGAACACCAGAGGGGCTTGAGGGTGGGGACTTGGGAGGAGCTGGAGAGAGGAAATTGATTTCATTGTGTTTTAATTAAAAATGTAAAATAAATAAATAGATAAAAAGTGAATTGTTAAAATCTTTCAAAGAAAACCACATACCTAGAGAAGTATTTTATAAGCAAGTTCTTAGAAACCTGTTAGGAATCAACAGCCTTAGAAACATCATCAGGTCCAGAGAACGGAGTGAAGAAACTTTCTAAACCATATGATAAGTCTAACTTCTGCCAGAACACCAAAGAGATAGTAGGAAAGAACAAGGGTGATATAGTCCTAACCACAAAAAACTGACTATCAATATACATATATATACATATACACATTATATATACACACACACATTATATATATACATTATATATCCACACACACATATATATATATATTTGATTTTTCAAGACAGGGTTTCTCTGTGTAGCCTTGGCTGTCCTGGAACTCCCTCTGTAGCCCAGGCTGGCCTCAAACTCATAGAGATTTGCCTGCCTCTGCCTCCCCAGTGCTAGAATTAAAGGTCCCTGGTTTGTATGATATATAATTAATCACACATTAATTTTATACTTTCAGCTAAAATATCAAACACAGCAATGTTTTCAAAGTAAATACATTTGACAACATTGTTTTTCTCAAGAATGTAAAGTTGGTTGAACAGTAGAAACCAAAAATATTACTTATTACATTTACAGTTCAATGGGGGGAAAAACTATATTCATTTCAATTTACTAATTAAAACTTTTCTATAAAACTCATCATTTTATAATAAAAATGGTTTGAAAACAAGAAGCCAAAATCAACTTTTTAATGTAATTTCAAAATGTAATTTCAAAAAATATAATTTGGAAAAATTAACTGGCAAAGATCACGCTCAATGATGAAACTTGTAAATCATTCCCTTTGAAATTACACACACAGAAAGGCCCATTATTATAAATTACCTTTGATGTTTGAGTCAGTTCACTAAGTAAAAAATAAAACCTATTCTAAATGTCTTAGAAATAAATAAAACATATTTTTATTGGATAGCTTTCTCATATGCATAAAATTTAAATATTTCAAACTTACTGAAAATGTAAAAAGTGCATAGCCTCTGATAGAAGAAATATGAGGTGTATTTATAAGTTACATCCTTTACAAATTCAAAAAGGATACATCTAAGAAAAATTTTTAGATGTGCAAATCTATGCAGCAAGATAGAGCTCATTTAGAAGGCCCTACTGGAGAAGTAGGGGTGTAAGGAGAAATACTATGTATAAAAATGACTCAATACTGCTGATATCAGCCTTCTTCCCAAGTTAATCCTTGCTTTCAGTACAATTTCAATAAAATCCTAGAAGGATGTTTCACAGAACTTCATAGGATGATTCCAAATAGTCTCATGTAGAAATGAATAAATAATATGACCAAAGCAATTGCTCTACACGTTATTAACATTACAGCAATCTTAAAACTATGGTATTACCCCATGGTTTGGCAAACACTCCAGTGAAATGAGAAAATCTACAAACAGATTCATATATCTATGGAAACTCTGTATATGTAAGAATTAAT
Organism: Peromyscus nudipes; assembly: GCA_902168325.1. Taxonomy (NCBI): domain Eukaryota; kingdom Metazoa; phylum Chordata; class Mammalia; order Rodentia; family Cricetidae; genus Peromyscus; species Peromyscus nudipes. The sequence continues at coordinate 38,710 of CABHPH010142116.1, read as the reverse complement.
ATTACATATTTTCCAGGAATGGGTGGATTTTTAAAATATATTTCCTGGATTAACTGAAATCCATATAGATAAGATTCAATTCTTTTCTTAGCATATACACAGCAATGTATTCTAAGACTTCCATGAGAAGATTAAGGCTGGTTGAGAAAAATGTATGAGAATCTCTGACATTAAAACGACATTAAACATGTTTAAGACCATGTTAGATACCACAGGGTAACAGATAAAAAGTCCAGTGCTAGGAATGGGTTTCCTCCTTTTAAGTTGTTGGCCGGTAAAGTCCTACTGGCTCTAAATATTGGAGGCTATTTCCATTGCTTCTGATTATTCTCCAGAACTTGATGGTAAGACCCTACCGCTGATGGTACTATATCTTTGAGTTATCAAACATGGAGAGGTCAAGTTGGTACTCACCTGGTGATTCACCCATACTGACTAGCTTCCATAGTGCTGTAGGCTACCAGAGGAGAATAATAATCATCAATCATACCCAGATGTGGACCATAACAACTGCAATAATAACTGGACTGGAAAGACATGCCCACTGGTATAACAATGGCATAAATAACTAACCAATCACTTCCTGATTGGATTTAAGGCCAGCTCCATAAGATGAAACCTATACCTAGCACCATTATCGAGGCCAAGAACCTGTGGCTAGACAGGTCATAGACCCTAAGAGAGAACCTACTACTATTATTCTGCTGAATTGACATGGTATTAAATTGATTCTTGATGACTTATCATTATACCCAGAGATTCATGAGTACATCTCTCAACCTTCATCAGAGAAGCTTCTATTTGCAGTAAATGATGACAACACGGAGACACAAATTAGTCAAAATAGAGAATAAGAGACTGGAGAATGTTCAGCCCGAGATGGGGTATCTATAGTACACCTTCTTCTCCCAAGGCTCAGATGTCATTGTAGAGGAGTGGGTGTTGCTAGTGTTTTCCTGCCTGGCCCATGGTCAGGACAAATCTCTCTCACCCGCCAGTCCCACAGCCACTCAGACCCAACCAAGTAAACACACAGACTTATATTGCTTACAAACTGTATGGCCGTGACAGGCTTCTTGCTAACTGTTCTTATATCTTAAATTAATCCATTTCTATAAATCTATACCTTGCCACATGGCTCGTGGCTTACCAGCATCTTCACATGCTGCTTGTCATGGCGGCGAGTGGCAGTGTCTCCTCCCACCTTCCTGTTCTCTCAATTCTCCTCTCTGTTAGTCCCACCTATACTTCCTGCCTGGCCACTGGCCAATCAGTGTTTTATTTATTGACCAATCAGAGCATTTGACATACAGACCATCCCACAGCAAGTGGGTAGAAAGATTCTAAGAGCCTGAGACATAGATGACTACAAGGAATCAGTGCTTTCCAGATGGAGCAGGACAGCTGCACATATGAACTCAGCAGGTGTGACAGCATGCACAGGACCTGCACAAGCTCGGTCCAGACAGAACCCCAGCATGGGGCATGAGGTCCGTGTAAAGTTCTACCTCTAGCTAAGGAGAAACTTGCAATCGACAGTTGCTTGGAGAGGGAGAGTCTTCATTAAGTGTATGGTCCACCATGCTCCAGTAGAAGACCACATATCTAAGAGTAGATGGGCACACAAATTGGATTTAAGAAAAAGAAAAGAAAAGGAGGGGGAAGGAAGGGTGAGAGAAGGAAGGCAGAAGTCAGGGAGGCAGGAAGGAATGAAGGAGGAAGGAAGGAAGGAAGGAAGGAAGGAAGGAA
>CABHPH010142116.1:0-27674 GCA_902168325.1 Peromyscus nudipes | reverse complement strand
CACCACCACCACCACCACCACCACCACCACCACCACCACCACCACCAGGCAATTATGATTATTCTAAACTACCAATAGTTCCTGGCTTAGAGCCCAAGTATATATTCAATGGTGCTCACAATCACATGATGTTAGATTCAAACACACATCCACTGAGTTGGTACATAAGAAAAATCAGACTAAATTTTCATGTTTTACAGTAAAATACTATGTTATAATACAAATGCCCTTAATTAATCAATAAGTTTCTTAAACCACCCCAAATCACCATATTCAAAAATGCCATTGCTGCTTCTCTGATGAGTTTTGTATTTGTCAGTAGGTTAAAAGAGAAAAATACGAACAAAATTTCTGATTTGATTATGTACCAGTTACATCACTGTAAAGTGCTCTCTTATAAGAATTACCCACTTAAAAGGGACAAAATAAAACACCACACATATGTGAACATCTACTGCAAGGTCTGGCTTCAGTAGATGCTTCATAAATATGGATTCCATTTATTTTTCTGTGGAAACATGGATTTATCCTCAATGGATTTCCTTGGTATTTAAAAAATCTGATCAGTTATTTCCCCTACCACTTCTGCAGTGAATGACGTAGCTTTTTTATATGTGCCCCGTCTATTCTGAGCAGTGAGAGAGAATTGCCACAGCTTTGGGGATAATGGAACAAACTCAAAATGTCTATATAAAACAAAAACATGTACAATTTAATGTCATACATCAACTCCTACACTGTACATTTCAAATTACTTTCTAGATAACTGTAGTTTTCAAATTCTGTGCAGTTGGAAAATCACCTGCAGTTATGTTAATCACAGACTATCATTACAGATACTCTCAGATATGGACAGGATCATAAAAATTTATCAATAAATATTAGTAAATATTTATGTAGCCTCATTACCTCCTGTTTTATGATCATACTAAAAAGCCTACAGACTACTTGATTATAGAGTGCCATTTACTTAATTGATACAAAAGTCCCACACCACCAAAATACTCTAGGGAACAATACAGTACCAAACCAATGAGCAAGATCTGCAGCACTCAAGCTTATTTGAATTCTGAAACACTGTGCATTGTACCTTCATTTCTATAGTTCTTCATTGCCCTTAGTTTAGCTCCTGAAGTTGATGTATTCATTGGTTTAGGAGAAAAGCAGAATCCAGCAGAGATAAAATCATATTTGACTTTGAATTCCAAAATGGCCTCAATACTGCCTTCATAGACAACACCCCCAGTGACAACAGCCGTTATTTGTGGGCGTTGGGCTTTGCTGAGAGGGTGGATGTAGAAGACCCAATAAATAAAGCAAGAAAACAGCATGGACAGGACTGATACTGAGTAGATTATGAAGTGCAATATTTTAAGTTGGAAAAGGGAGGAAGAGAAGGGAAAAGAAACAAAGAAGGGAACAGGAATGATTGTTTGAGCCTTTCGTAAGCTATATTATAAACCAGAGAGATTAGAAAGCAAAAGTCATGAATTCATAAAGAAACATGGTTTTCATGTCATGAGAGACCTGGGATAAGGCAAAAGACCAGGCAGAAACTGCAGGAACTCTGACTTGATTGACAAGAGGCTGAAAGGCAGCTGCCCTTCCCCAGCTCACATGTGGAGCTCAAGGAAGAGAGCGAAGGCAGCTGCAAGGAAGTGCAAACACAGAACATCACATCCTCCAGGTCACTCAGTTTTGCTCACCGTGCTAAGTCATCTAGAATCCCGCCTACAGCATCTCAAGGAGCCCGGAGGACAACCCATACCCCATTCTACCTCCTTAGTGTGTGTGAGTGTTCCTTACTTCCCCCAAGAAAATTACTCTAGAGCCACTGACTTCTCAAGAAAAAGGCCAGATTGTTCAAAGATGATAAAGGACTACTGGGAAAGATGAGTTTATTTTCCATAACCAATGACTGAAATGGGAGCACATAACTGAGTTGAGTTTAATAATAGAAAAAAAGCTATTTTTCTGAATATTTATCACCTACAGCATAAATGTTAAGTGATTCTAGTGTTTTTGTAGATGCAGGCTCATGAGACATGGTGGAATAGGGGAAGTGGAAATTCCCTGTAAGGATGTCAAAATTAAGATCTAGAGATAGGGAGGCCATCACAGAGAGCTAAGAGAGGCTGGGTCATTCTTGCGGCAGCAGGCTCAATTCTGAGTGTTTCCACATGACTCACTGCTTTTACATTTTTAGCTCATCCGTAACAAGAGATGAGCTCTTAAGAGGGAGAGCCTGGGAAAGAGGGGGCCCGGTGGCATAGTGTGGCAAAATGAAACCTAATTACCTAGCTTGTTGCACTAGCTTATTAAAATACAAAGATACAGAAAACACAATTCTATTATCAGAACCTCAAGAGAAAAGGTAGACTATGTTATGTTATATAATAGGTTTTTCACGGAAATACTGAAGAAAAATAAACTATATTTTATGTTTATTATAATGTAATGGTTTTTCAAAAACCTGGGGATGGGTGAGGCTGGGTAGACTCTCGAGTGCATGATGAACACAAGAGGGCCTGAGTTCTAGTCCCTAGCACCTAGGCAAGACAGTGGGTTTCTGTAACCCCAGTGTGGGGGAGTAGAGACAGGCAGATCGCTAGAGCTTCTAAGGAAGTCTGCCCGACCAAATTAGTGAGCTTCGGGTTCACTGAGAGACCCTGGCTCAAAGGAAAAATAAGATGGAAGTGATAGAGGAAGATGTCTGACATCAACCTCTCTATCCTCCACAGGCACACATATGTGTGCACGTGCACCTGCACACACGCACAAATACAGACACGTTAATATAAAAAAAAAAGCTAGGGAGGTAGCTTACTGTGTAAATCACTGAGCACACAAGTGTGAGGACCCGAGTTTAAATCCCCAGACCACACATACAGCTGGATGCATGTCTATAAGCCCACTGTTCCAATGAGGAGTAAGAGACAAAAGAAAGAGCTAGCAGGCCAGCTTGTCCTCTAATCTGTACACCTGCAGTGTGCCATGTATGCCCAGATTCACACACAAAACTGTATACACACACAAAGCTTCTATCTTCCAAACTAGCTTCAGTTTTGAAAGGCTACCGGAACCTCCTATGGGTACCCAACTCATCCAATGCCAGGCAGACTTCCCACAGTGATCTTGTGTAGTGGGATGAGAAGGCTGTGTTGTAAGGAACACTGTATGATCTGAACAGGTATCTTCTAACAGAGCATTGGCCGTGTGGTAACAAGATAAAGGGGGTTTACAAACTTTAACGTGTTTCAATCCTACATTTATTGTGAAGATTATCCTCCAATTAAGTTCCAATTTAAATTAAACTCCAATGAACTCTTTCTAATAGTCCACATCCCTTATAGACACACATATTCCCATATAAATATAGAATAATAGTACTAAAACCTAGGTCAGTAATTACATCTACAGAGAGTGCTTTAATTCTAAAGAAAGAATCTGGTAGGCAATACCCTCTCTGGAGGTACACTTAAATACTTCAGAATATAAGTCATATCCAGTGGCATCATGTGTTGAAGGAGCCAAGCTAAAACTACTGACATCCAGTTTTACTTTGGATATGTGATTTCAACAAATATCTCGTTTTTTATCAGAGCCTTCTCTTCCTACCTAGTAGCTCATGGCTCCTTAGACACCCTCATCAACACTGAGAATAGTTCCCACTTATTGTGCAAAACGCTGCCAAAATGAAGACAAGGCCTTCCTAACTGCAACTGTTCTTTTTATGCTCCTCAGAGGTGGGGATTATTCTCTCAGTTTGCAAATTAGAAAAATGAGGCTGGGAATGATCTAGTGACCTATCTTCAGTTCTAGTCATGAGAACTAGGCTGTAAGTGTGACTGTAAACCATGCTCTGTATATTATACCAGCTGAAGGCATTTATCTTAACTACATGGACATTTGTTTCAATCTAAAATTATTAGACACATCTGTTTTTAAATTTTAATTACAATCAATATGCCTCAGAAGCAGAGGAAGACCAATATTCAAGGTTTAAGAATGATCCTTAGACATCCTAGTAAAAATAATCTCTCCAGGGGTGACAAGCCTTGGACAATGACTGATTTTACCATACTAGGAGGATAGCATGGAAAACCACCTGTGCATCTTTGATTTAAGAGTCCTGATAGCTGGCTGGTGGTGGTGCGTACCTTTAATCCCAGCACTTGGGAGGCAGAGGCAGGTGGATCTCTGAGTTCGAGGACAGCTTGGTCTACAGAGTGAGATCCAGGACAGGCAGGGGCTACACAACACAGAGAAATCCTGTCTCGAAAAACCAAAAACAAAAGGGGGAAAAAAAGATGCCACTGATAGTGCTTATTCTTTAATCAAAGGGGCTAGTAAATAAATTTCCATGAAAACAGTTAGACGGACCTCTCTGCCTCTCTGAAGGTGATTTATAATAGCTGAAATAGATAAGCTGATAAATTTTTAGACAAAAATTCTAATTTTGTTTAGACAAAATTCAATTGTTGGATAGTTAAATGGGCCCCAAAATAACTTGAAACATGATTTCCTAAATAATCTTAGTCTATAATAAAAGGTTCACAGTGGATTTAAGGATGAGATTTTAGTCTGGTGACTAAGTCGGGGTTAATATGGCACTAACAGCAGAGCTTAGAAAAGAGGTAGCCTCTGTCAGAGAGGCAGTGATGCCTGTAGTTCACATCAGCATTACTAAAATCAATGCCTCTGGAAAAATGGTGACTGCAGTGCCATTAGCAGCAACAGCATAGACCATGTGAAAGATGCAACATCCCAGCCCAGCCCTGCTCAATCATAAATCCTAGAGTTTGGGGCTGGTATGCCACTTCCCACTAAGCGCTCTAGGTGGGTCTCTTGCAAATTTGAGAGCCAATGATTTCGTGGGGATGCGGGATGTAAAACATAGCAATGCCAGGCTCCATCCTGGGAACATCAGGTATAATGAATCAGGGTGACATCAGGCCCTTGCCACGCAAGAAGTTGCTTAGGAGACTCTATTGTCTCAGCCAGGGTTGAGACAAACTGGCCTGTTCAAACAATGTTCTTAGGAGTATACACACACACACACACACACACACACACACACACACACACACACACACACAGTATCTTCCCTGGCAAACAAGATAAACACATAAAAACAAGCTGGCTGAACTGAACACATTAATGCTTTTCCTCTCCAAGTAACTCTGACCTCCAGAGAGTTCAATTACTGGGTCCATTCCGTCCTGACAAATGGAGCTGTGCTAGCTAACATCATAATAACAAGGAAATCATAAATAGCTTCCAGGATGTGCTTCACTGATCCAACTGTCTTAGAAAACATCACCAGATACATAAAGACCTAAGAAAATGATAGATGCTCAATTTTCAACCAGGCAAGCCAAATATATGCAAGGGCCTTGTGGCTCACAGGTTTCCACCATCCCTGCCAGCATGTCAGGCAATTATCCAACAATACACTGACATATTATAACATGCATGTAAGACAATCACATGGTTCCTAAAATGGCCAGTTTATAAAATCCAATTGTCAGCATCAGCCTATGCGATAATTGTGTATTTCCCTTAGCCAGAGGGAATAAGATAGCTCTAGGGCCCCAGGGGACACCTGAAAGAGCAGAGTACCACATCATGTCTTTAATGTCTTTTCTAACCTAACTAAGCACTTATGCAAAAGCAGTTACCATTTTTGCAGTTTAAAGCGATGGAAAAATTAGCATGTGAAAGGACTCTAGCCAGCCCTAGCAAGGCAAACAAGGCTCTGGCAGGCCTTGCCCTTCTCTGGCATTCCCTCTGCCTTTACAAAACCCATTAGATCACCTTCCTAAAGCTGGCCATCAAGGTCCATTCCCTTCTTTGGCCACTTTCTCCTCCTGAGATTGACTACCAAGATCCAGCTATCAAACTATTGAAGTCCAGCACTCAGAAACCCTCTTTTGACTACTCTAATTAACATGCCCAATTAAATTAGACACCTCATCCTAACATGGGGTTTCTGCTTTCACTTTTACAAACCACCATTGTCCTAGGGGCCACATCTCTCCATCCAGAGGCAGTTCTTTGTCCCCCTCTGGGAAAAGCATTTCTGCTTGCTTCCCTTCTTCCCTTCCTGTTAAGATCAATCCATGTGTGATGTGGATATTGCTCTGTATAAATAAAATGCTGATTGGCCAGTAGCCAGGCAGGAAGTATAGGCGGGACAAGCAGAGAAGAGAATTCTGGGAACAGGAAGGCTGAGCCAGAGGGGACGCTTCCAGCCACTGCCATGAGTACCAACATGTAAGATACTGGTAAGCCATAAGCCACATGGCAACTTGTAGATTAATAGAAATGGGTTAATTTAAGATATAAGAACAGTTAGCAAGAAGCCTGCCACGGCCATACAGTTTGTAAGCAATATAAGTCTCTGTGTGTTTACTTGGTTGGGTCTGAGCAGCTGCGGGACTGGCGGGTGAGAGAGATTTGTCCTGATTGTGGGCAGGACCAGGAAAACTTTAGCTACACATGTGAGTCCATTTAATGGGTAATAGGGATTTATAAACTCATGAATACAGAACTGAGTAAACAGTTGAAGTTGTCCTCTGTTCTGATCAGGAGCAAATCCACCTGGCAGTTGATTCACACCAGGAAGCAAGAAGGGACCTTGTGATCCCTCTCCCTTTTCTTTTAAGAGGTCACATAAGATGGCAAGAAGGACAGCCTCCTTCAGGCCATATATAGCCCAAGGTCATGGTCAGAGCAAATACCACTTCATTTCCCCTTTTTATCTAAGTAAGAGGATTCTAAACCTAATGCAAACTACATACAATAAGAATGACTATCAAGTATTGTCCAGGAGAAACAAAGGGTAATAACATAAACAAAAATGGAACTACAACCAACAAGAACAACATCAAACAAGAAACATGTGCTAAATGTCCAGATATGTCCAGATCATAGGTAAATGGCAAATTACCGAGATTACTCCAATAACTGTCCTATCCTGAAGAATCTAACTGTAACTATAGGATTGAAATTACACCAAGAATCTGGATACTGCATATTATTATATTGTTTTGGGGATTTTTAACTACCGAGAGACATTTGATCATAGGGCTACTAAGTTAAACCAATATGTATATTTTAAAGGTACCTTGATTTCAAAATTTGTATCTACCAACATGTTGCTTTGGAAAAGAGGTTCTGCTTTTGTTTCAACAGAAGATGAGAAGCTGTGGATTCCTTCCAGGTTAATATGGTTCCATCAAGGAAGACCCCCCTGAAATGTCTCCAGATGATCCAATGTCCAAAACAGCTTCAAGACAACTGGCTCAGACAATCCAATCTCACCAACTACTCCAGTCAGGATTTGACCATAATCCTAAATTTTCTTTATGTCCCCAATCAGCAGGAAGTTGCATAAAAAATATGTCCACATTCCCAATAAAATGTATTATGGATGTTTGTCTTTGTTTAGGGGGTTGGTTACAAATTGTTATTGGTCATAGTCAATCTCTTTCTAAAAGAAGAAAGGGGGATATGATATGGAAATGTGTGATACATATAGAAATGATAGGATAAAAGGGTAGATTATTGGATCTACTTTAATCTAAAAAACAACTATTAATCTTACATATTTTACATTACTATGGATTTTGGTTTATTGATACAATTTTAATTTTGTTATACTGTATATATATTTCTACTCTTGTTTAAGGTATTATGTTTATGCAACTCATTTAAAGTTGTAATATATAATTAAGAAATACAGATTAATAGTCATCTATGATAATCAAACTTATAGTCATGTTAGTTAAGTTTTCTAGGTATGCATAGATATATTTCAATTAGGTAGGTAATCTTCAAACACTTCAAAGATCTACAGAAGATGGAATTTAAAATGCTTTAAAAACTTAGACTTTTCTGGACGATGATACACATCTGCTCCTGGCAGCACCTATTTACTTCAAAGAGGAAGATAGGCATCAAAGACACTCCATATGGAGTTTACTTTCTTTGTGGCAAAAGCTAGCCTTTTGGGCAAGAAACTGCTCTTGCCTGGACTGTATGTATGTTGCATATTTTATAAACTGGAAATATAGAACCCATAGGAAGGTGGCCACTGAACTATGCCAAAACAGGGCGAGATGGCCCTTCAGGATCCTGCTTCACAGAGGAGACTGCCAGACATTCTGCAGGGCATGGGGAGAACCGACTGTTGAACTTTGCTAAAAGATGAAACAATCCTTCAAATTTCTTGCTTCACAAAAAGTCTGTCAGAGACTGTAGGTCTGTAAGCTGAAGATGGATGCCTCAACGTTGCAGAAGAACATTAGGTGACTGTCCAGGCTGCCAGATGTCTCTGTCATTTCTAGAATTTTGGAAGTTTTTTACAATGCACTTCCCATTTACTTAGGTAATATGATATCGTTCTTGGGTTTTTGATGGAGTTGAAGACTGGATAGTTATAATTATGGTTTCCTTTAATCATGATAAAGGGTAAATTAGATATGAAACTTTAGATTCACAAATATAAGATAGATGATAGAGTATTTTCTTTAATTTTGCCAGATGCAAATAGACTAGATACTGCTGTGGGATGGTCTGTATGTCAAACATGTTGCTTATTGGTCAATGAATAAAACACTGATTGGCCAGTGGTCAGGCAGGAAGAAGTATAGGTGGGACAAGGAGGAGAGAATTCTGGGAAGTGGAAGGCTGAACCGGGGACACTGCCAGCCGCCACCATGACAAACAGCATGTAAAGATGCCGGTAAGTCACAAGCCACGTGGCAAGGTATAGATTTATAGAAATGGATTAATTGAAGATATAAGAACAGTTAGCAAGAAGCCTGCCACGGCCATACAGTTTGTAAGCAATATAAGTCTCTGTGTTTACTTGGTTGGGTCTGAGCAGCTGTGGGGACTGGTGGGTGACAGAGATTTGTCCTGACTGTGGGCCCGGCAGGAAAACTCTAGCTACAAGATACTGTAACTATAATTCTTGCTTGATAACTGTTTTGTTACATGTAATTTTACTATATTAAAATGAAAACCTTCCTATTTGATTAGACAGAAAAGGGGAAGTGCTGTGGGATGTCTTTCTGTATGGTATGAATATGTGTTGCTCCCATTGGCTAATAAATAAGCTACTTTGGCCTATGGCAAGGCAGCATAGAGGCAGGCAGGCAAGCAGAGATACAGGAAAGAGAAAGGCAGAGTGGGGGAGATACCAGCCCACTGCCCAAGGAACATGTTAGCAGGTTAGCAGAACGGTAATGGCACGGCCATGGGCCACATGGCAAAACATAGATTAATAGGAATGGGTTGAGTTAAGTTATAAAAGCTAGCTAGCGAGAATTCTGAGCCATAGGCAAACAGTTTGCAATTAATATTAAGCCTCTGAGTAGTTATTTTATAAATGGCTATGGGGCCATGGATGGGAGTGATTTGTCCAGACTGCTGGGCCAGGTGGGACTGAAGAAACCCCTGGCTACCCCTTTCCCTTCTCCCTCATTCACTACCTCTTGTCTTTGTCTCTTTCTTATTCCCTGACCTTTGTCCCTCTAAAGCATAAATATCCTTTGTGCTATTTGGTCTTGGGGGTCCTGAGCCTGTACTGACCCTTTCAGCATGTATGTTTCCTTCCCCATAATGTTACAGCTACAAGATTATTCTTACTGTAGACCTCTGCATTTGATCTTCTTTTCATCACCTGTGAAGTGGAGACTATTCACCTGTTTTCTTAAAGGATGCATATTTGAGCTTCTTTTCTTTTCTTTTCTTTCTTCCCTCCTTTCTTTCTTTCTTTCTTTCTTTCTTTCTTTCTTTCTTTCTTTCTTTCTTTCTTTCTTTCTTTCTTTCTTTTTTTTAGAACCAAATTACCAGCATTATCATCCTTACATTTCAGGGCCATTATTGGGTAACATAAGGATTACTTGAGCACAAGTATTTCATCACTGCTATGGTTGATCTAATAATCAGGTGTCTGTGAAGTGACTGATGGCGGCTAGCATAGAGAAGTATAGGTAATGTAGATGGAGAGGATGAAATGCATCCGACGGAGGATGAAATAAGATGGAAAAAGATGTCATAACACTATTTAGGATGGCATGCGGTATGAAACTTACAGAATTCTGGAACTTTTCCATTTCATATTTCCTGGCCACAGTTGATCATAGGCATGCTATTAAGAGTTAAGAGAGGCCGATGTTATCATTTTCATTCAGCATTTGTTTCTCATTTTACTGTAAGAAGCATACTGACGAGGACATGTGAAGAGTGTCATTTCCTGCTGACTCAGATACAGGATACAGAACCAGGTCAGTGGAAACCTTAGAATTAAACTCTGGAGATCTGGGCATGTAGATTACAGAAGCAGCACCCAGGAGCTCATCAAAAATGAAGATTCTCAGGCCTGCTCCCATTGTCTGTTCTGCAGCCCTGGAGGTAGTCTTTGCAAATCTGCCAGTCTCCTTCCCCCATGCCCCATGACTTATGATGAACCTACACATAAAAGCCTAGTCATGTAGGAGATTTTTTTCACCAAATTCTCCCTAAGAACAAACTAGAAGGAAAGGACACATAATATATCAACTCAGCATTTTGGACTATGGCACTAATGAGACCCAGTCATGATTTCCACACCAGGAAATCTTGTGTTTATCAAGATGAAGGTTTATCCAAGTCCATGACTCAGCTACTGCTCAGTTTGTATTTTAGAATTCAGTGTCCCTCTAACTGACACCAGATGACCCATGGTCCTCAGTAAAGAGGCAATTTGGTATCACTATTCATGATCAATCTCTTTGGCCAGCACTTAATCCCAACTGGGTCTCATTTTTGACACTAAGTAGTTTTTATAACTCAACATTTGTGTTTCTTATTTCACATCCAAATGACTGAACATTTCTCAAAGTATGCAAGCAAGGCAACTGATCAAGGGGCCTCAATAAATGCATCTTATGCAAAAGAATGCACGCTTCTACTTCACCAGCTACTTTTAGCCTACAAGCAGAAAATGTCCACATGTATGTTGTTCAACTACAGCAATTTTTTTAAAAAATTGAGTTAGTTCTCAATATTTAATAAATATCTATTTTTACATAGAAATGTGAAGTTTGACTTTCATCAGAAATACCAGAACATGGGACAATGATGGTATTTCCAAGGTGAGGACTACACAGCAGTGGTGAAGATCACGGCCACCCAAGTAACCTACAGCTCTTGTTTTTCTTCTGTGTCATACAAACAATTGGGTTGTCATAGAGCAAACCGGAAATCAAGACATCTCTTAAGCCTAAGTAACAAAATTAGGTGGATAAAGACTCACATAGGTTTGAACTTCAAGAAAGAGATGAAAATGAATTTTTTATTATGGAAGTTCAAGCTGTTCCTGAGGCAGGATGAAAAGAATGCAAAGCTTAGGGAGACATGGAAAGTAATAGGAGCCACTCACTGAAATCTGAAGGGGAGTCAGAAATGTCAACTGAGTAGATAGTGTTTGTTGTCCTACAGACATCCCAAATGGAATTAGAAAACAACCAGCTGTTTAAGCAGGGCCAGCATGCTTGTAACCCTAAGTTTGAGAGTATGAGCACTCCTTTGTCCTTCATAAGCCCAATGACAGCACCCCACAAAAACACCTTCCAATGTAATTTACAGAAAGAAATTCCTCAAGAGACAAGTGAATCAGCTCATGTTTTATTTCATTTTTAAAATCTCCCTAAATTCTTAGCTTTGATTCATATTTAAACCTTGCTGTAAATGACACCCTTGGAACAATGTTACTTTAAAAAGCTCCAGAATCAACTAAACAGCCATTGTAGATGCCTAAGTGTAATTCTCTTGAGAAAACAGTGCCCATGTCTTAGATGTGTACTCTGAATTCCCTGAGGATCTCTCTTCCTCTCTCTCTCCTCTTCTTCTTCCTTTCTCTCTCCCACTCCCCATGTGTGTGTGTGTGTGTATGTGTGTGTGTGTGTGTGCGCGCGCGTGCCTCACTCAATATCCATGCTTAAGCATGTACCCTTGTTTATCATAATAAACTTCCTCATTTTGCTTCACTCTTCCTTGCCCTGAAATTCTTTTCTGCAACAGTCAAGGATCCAGCTTTGTTTGAGTGGAGTTCCCTAAGGAGGAAGGGAATCCCTCAGGCTGTGGGCAGCTGTGATGGGCTGTATCTTCCAGCCTACATGTTCAGCATGTAAGCCAAACATCTGTTCTGAAATAAAATGACTGAAGGCTACAAAAACATCCTGACTAGCTTCACCCATGTCCTTTCCGTTAGGCCTCCACAGACATTTGTACACACCACCACAAGTTTTGAAATAAACTACGACCTCAGATTCTACTAAGCCACATGTTCTCAAAATGAACCGCACATCAGTGCTACTAGGAAAAACATAAACATACTGATGCTTGGGTCCACCCCAGAGGTTTTATTTTAACCAGCTGTGTCATGGCCCAGGTATTTTTTTTCAGCATCCAAAATTGGTGCTAATGCATAGGCAGGGCTGAGGATAATTTACCTGAAGGAGATGGAAAAGGGGAGTTCTCCCACAGCTTTAGAAATTTTAGGGGACTAGTATTGTGTCTCCCTCTCCCAATCTGTTGCTTTGTAAGATCAGCTGATATGGGTTTAGCTTTCGATTCTAGCTGCAAGGAAGTTAATGAAAGCAGAGTCTTACACACATACAATTCCCCATTCTGCAATTCAAGTCGGCAGTCAGACCCTCCTACAGTCTGCCTGCGAGGCTCACACACGTGCATATTGTTTTATTTGTGTAGTATCTCAAGCAGAAATGCAAAGGGTACATGGCTTTGCCACTTAGTAACTATCGGCACAGGCTATGTGGTTGATTACAGGTTAGCAAATGGGAACACATCATCTAAACTACTGAGATCCTACAGAATACTGCAGCTAAATTCTGGACTGAACAGGAAATCTCTAAAGACTGATAACTTTTCTTTTTTTTTTTTTTAATATATCTGATCCAGACCTTCTCTCCTACACAGAGCTTTGATGAGCTGAGGATGAATGACTTGAATTTTTTACAAAGCATCCATTTATGGCCAGGGTCTCCAGAGAAGCACTGCCTGGAGTAAGGGAAGACATTCTATTATTATTATTATTATTATTATTATTATTATTATTATTTATTAAGAAATTTTTATTATTAAGAAAATTTATATTCATTTTACATACCAACCACAGATTGCCCTCTCCTCCCTCCTCCTACCCGCCAAGCCTTTCCCCCAACCCATCCCCTCTTCCCACCTTCTCCAAGGCAAGGTCTCCCATGGGGAGTCAGCAGAGCCTGGTACACTCAGTTGAGGCAGGTCCAAGGCCCTGCCCCCTGCAAAAAGACTGTGCAAGTGTCACACCTTCCTTAGGCACTGGGCTCCAAAAAGCCAGCTCATGCACCAGGGACGATACAATCGCACTCCCTGGGGGGCCCCCTAAACAGTTCAAACTAAGCAACTGTCTCGCCTATCCAGAGGGCCTAGTCCAGTACCATGGGGGCTCCACAGTGAGAGAAGACATTCTTTCAGTCTTTTATTTTTTCCTTCTCCTCCTACTATCTCCTATTTTTAGTAAATTCTAGATACAGACAGTACAGTTTTCCTCCACTGGTGAGTTTAATTTGGTGTTTTTTAAAGTCAAATAAATTAAGAAAACAGATTATGAAAACTACCCTAGTCTAATATCCACAGTTTAATGCCTCTTTTCAAGTAACGATTTCAAAAATCCTTGAAATGCCTATTCAAGGCTGTCCCCATATTACTCATTGTACATCACTGTTACCATCTGTAAATGTTCTTCTGACATTACTAGGAAACATAATTTCACATATTATTTGCTGATTAGATTCTTTCCAATTCTTTGGTAGAATAAATGCTGTGCTGAGCATTTTATCACTGAGACCAGTTATTATGTCTGCTTTAGTTCCATTTAAGTTACTTATTTCGGTTACTATTGCAATATAGAACAGCATTACAGAGTCCAGTTCAGGGCACCTTCCCTCAGGGTTAGCTTTGCATGGGTTAGCATGCAGGGAGGGTCGCAGGCTGCTGGTGTCTCAGTGGCCTCCTAGGGGTGTGCTCATTTCCTCCTTATTTTATCTCCTCCATCTCTTCCTTTCCCTGAATTTCCTAACATAATAGGTGCCTCCATCTTTCCCTATTTGTGTCTTTACTTATCGACCCTACAGTCAAATTTCTTTATCTTTTCCTGATTCCTTCGGCTATTTCTCTACTTCAGACTGTTTTATTCTAAAGGCTGACAAACACATAATTGTGTTTTATTTTTACTATGTACTGTAAGTTCTGAAAGTTATTGTAGCAAGCCACATAAAAATATGAGTCTAACTTAATTTGTCCCCAGATTGTTAACTGTGAACTATTTTGTTACCTCCTCCTTTGTCTTCTCTCTTTTGAAAGTGAAAAGACTATGCACTATAACTGTATTTATTCATGGCCATCTATTGTTCCCATTACACACCTTCTAGGTAAAAGCTTTATTCTGAAGATCTATTTTGATAACATGGGCTTATTTATAAGCTTTAATTTTCAAACTAGAAGTATGTTTGTTTACTCTTACTTGCGTTTTATTATTTCAGTGAAATTTTTATGAGAAACAGGCACTACCTGTGCTGATCTGGGGGTAAGTCATCCATGTTTGCTACTATGATAACAGGCATTTCTATTAAAATCTCCACCTCACTTTCCCTAATAGGGCATTTATTTTACCTGTTTTTAAAAATTATCTTGTAATTATTGATTTTGCTGAAGCTTATTCTTTGTGTGTATGTGTGTGTGTGTGTGTGTGTGTGTGTGTGTGTGTGTGTGTACTGAGCCCATGTGTGTGCTGCAGAGGCCTAAAGGGGACGTGGAGTGTCCGGTCTTGCTCTCTGGGTCCTGTGTCACTCTCTGCTTTACTCCTCCAGACAGGGTCTCTTGCTGCGTCTGAACTTGCTGTCTGAGTTAGGCTGGTTGAGCAGTGATGTGCCTGTCTATATTCTCACAGTGCTGGGGTTACAGCTGTAACAAGGCCTGGCTTACTCTATGTGGGATCTGGGGACTTGAACTCGGGTCTTTGTGCTTGTGCAGCAGATGCCTTTTCCTACTAAGGTATCTCTCCAGCTCTTCTTATCTTAAACTGTGTGTGTGTGGGGGGGGGGTGCACACGCGTGCTCTGAGGTTTGAATCTCAGGCCTTGTATATGTCAAACATACTCTACCACTGAACTATAACCATATTATTATAACTCTGGCCTAAGAGCTTTGTGTGCAATTTATTTTTAGCTGATTATAATGACCTGTCCTGGTTATTCTAATGCTGGTATTTTGGAAGTCAAAAATACATTCCATTTGCCAATCTCCCTGCCCCACCCCCACCCTGGCTGCCCTCAAATTAAAAGTATTTTTGCTAAACTGATCAGAGCTAACATGTTCCACATTCTATAGAAATGGAAATGTTTGGCTTGGAATAGCTCAATATTGGTTTTGAATACATGTCCTCCATGTTGAAGTTGAATACTTATTTTGAGTGACTTCATAATTGTGCTAATATTTATTAAATGTCTTTCTCTCTTCTATACATGTAATGATATCAGTCTCCTGCAGTTTTGTCTGAGACATTTGTATTCTAATAGTTAATTATTTAACTTTTACATGAGTTCCAATGTATTTTAACACCCTGGTCTTCCCAAAGGCAAGTGATATATGTTGATGGTTTATATAAAATTATTTATGATCATCAAGAAATATTTTTCCATTAAAAAATGACTATGGCACTGGGCAGTGGTGGTGCATGCCTTTAATCCCAGCACTCGGGAGGCAGAGGCAGGCGGATCTCTGTGAGTTCGAGACCAGCCTGGGTTACAGAGCGAGTTTCAGGAAAGGCGCAAAGCTACACAGAGAAACCCTGTCTCAAAAAACAAAACAAAACAAACAAACAAAGACTGTGGTAATTGGGAAGGTAGCTCAATTCACTGAAGTCCTCACCATGCAAGCATGGGGACCTGAGTTCAATTCCCAGCACCCACATAAAATGTCTAGCAAGTGTGGTGATGCCTGCTTACAACCCTAGTGCCAAAAAGACAGACGACAGGAGGAGTCAAGGGTCATCTAGCTTAGCAAAGATTTTAAGATCAAGTTCCAATGAGATTTTCTCTCAAAAAAAAATAAGGTGGATGGTTCCCAAGAATTGACATCTGAGGTTGACCTCTAGCCTCCACATTGCTCACACAGACACATACATACACACACGCAAACACACATATACACTCACACTCTTCTCCCACAGAGATAGTTTAATACAACAGCAGCAGCAGCTAGCACCCGCTTGTTTGTGTACATTATATTGCCTAAGTATAAAGGTTATTTGAGCATGGATCCAGAAGAACTGGGGAGAAGACTAGTAAGGGTGTTTATACATCTAATTTTATCATCAGTTTCTGATTGCTACATTTATCCGGTCTTGGTAGTAATTCCAACAGAATCTAGTTGTCATAACTATTTAATGATCTGTTATCACTTCATTATAGAGTCCGTCCTATGGGAGGTATTTAACACCCTTAAATTAAAGGAACTAATCATTTTCTTTCTGCAGTACCAGTGGAGGTTAGGTTGGTCTTGTGCTGATACCAAATGAGAGTAATTTTATACCTCAGCAAACCAAGTAATGGGGGGTTTGGTGTAAGTGGTACTGCTGTGCTCTGTAATTGAAGCTCAGAGTTGGATGTGAAATCAAGGCAGAAAGCAAAGTGAACACTCAAAAATAAAAGTCCTCTGTGTTCCTGCTTAAGGTGGAGGCCCAGTCTGCAGAACATGTGATCATGAAGCCAATTCCAGTGCACTGAGACCTGTATTGGAAGCAAATCATGTGCCTCCCTATGTCACTCTCCAAGGATGCCTGAGAACACATCCTTCCAACATCAAGGGACATCATGACATAAGAGTGATTGAGTCTTTAAGAGGTTGTCAGAGTTTTCCATTGGACAGAACCTGTTCGTCTCCTTAATATTTGAAGGTGTCAGTAAATGTTCCAAAGGCTCTTCAGACTCACCCAGAGAATCAGGTCACATGTAATATATACACCTATTGCCAATTGAAATTTACATTTAATCTTTTAATATGTGTTGAGTAAGTGTAGATTCTCCAGATGTTTTACCCTTTACCAAAAAAAAAAAAAGTCAGTTGTCTTATTTCTCTATAGCTATAAAATGTGCTGAATTTGTGATAAATGTTCCATTGCCTCATTGGCGTTAATACAAACAAATTCAATATAATGTATACAAACAAGCCAGGTTCTAGCTGCTGCTGCTGTTGTTGTTTTAAGCTATCTCTGTGGGAGAAGAGTGTGAGTGTGAGTGTATATATGTGTTTGCATGTGTGTGTATGCATGTGTCTGTGTGGGCAATGTGGAGGCTAGATGGTCCATACAAGCATGCCTTACATGTTTAGAAGAGATACCATTCATGACTGCTAGCAAAATGGATATGGGCAAATGTTTCAGTAGAAACAAATGTTGGGGTCAAAAATGCTAAGGTTTCCAGTCCTTGTGGGGAAAACGACAGCAAGCAGGAGAGGCATTAGATACAAAGTAACTGAGGGAAACACATCTGCAACTTGGTAACTGTGCCTTCTGCCGGTCAGAGGCCTCTTCTAGGTTCAGATATCTCCTTCGTTGTTAAGTCGTTTCCACTGTAGCAAAAATGAAGCCCTCAGGGCATTTTCCCATGAGTGCTGACTAAGGGTCTCTATTCTCAAAGACTGGAGGTCATTATAAATATCACTTGCAGTGTGTTTTGACAGGACTCCCTTTTGTGGGGACCTGGAAAGAAATATTCTAAAAGGGAGATCAGGTTCACTATGATTTGGCATGGAAAAGGGGTCACCTTATATCATGATTATATCACATGCTTCAGAAATACTCCCAAAATCTTTTTTTTTTAATTTGGCAACCCAGAACCTAGTAGGCTGCTCCCCACCTTGGGGAAGGTCATGCCCATCTCTCTCCAGAATATTTGCTTTACTTAGCCTTGCTGAATAAACTTTTGCTCAAACCATCTTTGTCTCTTTTGACTGAATTATTTCTTTTTAGAAGATAAGCACCAAGAGTACCCTCTACACAAACCACCACCATCACCACTGATAGAGATTGAAGGTGAAATATGTTTATTTAGTAGGCATATGCAAAAGAATCAAGCCACTATTATAGCCACATGTCACCCCAAAATAAAGTAAAATGTTGGCAAGATCCACCACAATTTGAATTCCTAATGCTGGCTCCTTAGCTATTTTCTTGTACTTACAATTTTGGTGTAATTCTGAAATAATGGGCTCATGAACAATACACTGCACTTACTAAACATTTTGGAGGAACACATAACTTGAATACCAAGTTCATTGTTTCCATTTTCTCAGAATTACAGCCTGCCTGCAGCCAATGTGCTGACATGTTAATTTGTAACTGAAAGGCACACACACACATTCATTTTCATCAAAATACCATGAAGAAATTGTGGTAGAGTTGAAAAAGATGACAGCAGGGAGGAAAGACTCCCTCAGCATGATATCTGCTTTTTACTTCCTGATGGCTATTCGTGGACTAAAAGTTGAATAAAAGATTTACATCATCATTCAGACCATGAACCATAACTTCATAGCAGAAATCAAACCATTAAGAAGAATTTTTTATAACAGAAACAGGCACAACATATTAGGAGAGATGCAGAAATAGTAAACTATTAAGATTTGTAAGCCATCCATTTGTAAGACTTGCTATGTAGGGGTTGGGGATTTAGCTCAGTGGTAGAGCATTTGCCTAGCAAGCACAAGGCCCTGGGTTCGGTCCTCAGCTCCAGGAAAAAAAAAAAAGATTTGCTATGTAATTAGAAGGCTTGCCTTAGGTACATACTACCTAGATGTATAGCAAACTCTGAACTTGAATGCAGTAAGAGTCGATGCAAAATATCGTCATGTTATTATATTTAGAATTTCCCAACATGTTTCTTTTAGCAGAACTAAAGCATAACAAATTATGAATCTAGTCATAAGTCTACCGAAATATTGGAAACTGAAACTGATTAATGCATTGCATTAATCAACCTAGAGAAAGGCACAGAATTCTTGTGGAAGATATTTAGGTTACACATCTGATTACTATAATAGGAAATCCCCTGGAGGGTCAAAAGGCAAAATATCCTTGAAAGAAGTACCTATTAAAATTCAGTTTCCATTGCTTTAATTTCACAGCTTCCAAGATAGTTTTCTCTTTCCGTACTAGAAATAGGTCACCAGGGTACATCTATTCACTCAAAGGGAGTGTCTTACACGGTTAGCTGACAAACTCCTATATGAAGTGTAACTTATATACAGTGAGTTAAAGAGGAGGCAAGATTTACAAAGTTGTATCTGGTGATTTGGCTACTGTGAATCAGCCTTTAAGGATATGTCACCTCTAGCTGACCAAAGATTCTCTCATGTTTTAGGATACGATATTCTCAAAAGTCTTATCAAAATAAACCCAGGAAATTAGGCTTAAACTTAAATAACTTTTTAAAATTTTTTGGCAAAAAACAAGATACTAGGACAGCAAAAGATGAAAGAAGCATAATAATTTCTAATATGGTATTTATCTGCCAATTTCTTAATCTATTCCTTAACTGAGTTTTCTTTTTAACACAACTCCAAAAAGTATTGGGGAGACTATTCTACCACAACAATCCACTCCAAGAATATTTCTTCATCTCTCTTCATCACAAAATTATGAGAGGATGTTTTGAAACAAAACACACAAGACTATAACCTACTATTATCCTAAGAATCCATTGAATACTATCTTCATAGAATTATATGACTTCAAAACTTTTTTATATAGCCAATAAGATAACTCAATAGATAAGAGCACTTGCTGCCAAGCCTGACAACCCAAGAATGATCCCTGAGATCTGTTTGGTACAAGGAGAGAACTAACTCCAGCAAGTTGTCCACTGACCTCCATAAGCATGCCATGCACTTTACACACAATATATAAATAAATACACACAATTAAAGCAAACAAAAAATACCTGTACACAAAGAGATTACACTAAACAAAACTGTTACTGAGAAAATATTTTTGTGAATCTTTCTTATTTTAAATTCTCAAAAACACCAGTACTGATTTTAACATTAAAAAAACATATTCTAGCCTGGGTGGCAGTGGTGCATGCCTTGAATACCAGCACTCAGGAGGCAAAGTCAGGTGGATCTTTGTGAGTTTGAGGCCAGCCTGGTCTATGGAGAAACCCTGTCTCAAGAAACAAACAAAAAAAACAAAAACAAAAACAAAAATGTTCTACAAAAACTTCAATTGTATTTTAGAAAATTTTAGTGAAACACAAACACTAGTTCCCATGAGTTTGATAGTGTGAATCACTTCACATCATTGTAATATTTTCAAAAGAATAGATTATTTCATCAGTGTAATAATAGATATCCCAGAAATAGACATCTATAAATATAGCCAACTGATCTTTCACAAAGAAGCACAGACAGTGCAATGGAGAAAATAGACATTTTACCAGGCAATATTGGACTAGCTAGACAGCCACATACCAAGCAAAGCCAAATACTAGGGCAGGGTATGGGGCAGAGGAAAGAGAATCCAGAGACAGACTTACCCTGTTGCCAAAGGTGAACTCAATATGCCATAGTCCTAAATTTAAAAGACAAGACTGTAGAGGACTTCTAGAAAATACTCTGTGCAGAAACTTTACGCTGCCCAGACATGAGTTTTCAGACAGAATACGAAAAGTGTGAACCATGAAAGACATAACTGGTCAGCTGGCATTCATTAAAACTAAAATATTTTGTGTGAAGCACACAGTTAAGAAAATGAGAAAATAGGCTATAGACTTGGTTAAAAATATAAGCAAACCAAAGACCAATACAGAACGCTTATGCAAAATAGACAAAGGGCTCTCAAAACTCAACTGATTTGGGGGATGTGGGGATGTGGGGTAGTTTGGGAGAGAGGGGTGGGGTGTGGGAGGAGGGAGGACATGGGATCTGTGGGTGGTATGTGGAGTGAGTAGAAAATTTCTTAATAAAGAAAAATGGAAGAAAAAAAAGAAAAGAAAACAATACCATTAAAAACTGTCAAAATATATGAATTGTCAGCTGTCTAGAGAGGTCATACTGATGCACAAACAACAAGTTGTTCCACATCACACACCATGAGGAGCACATAATAAGAGTGACATGTCCTTCATTTCCATTGTGATGTCACATGCTCCAAACATGACTCCACCCAATCCTGACAAGAATATAAAATAAGAGGACCCCTCATTCATTGGTTGTGGGGACACAAAACACACAGCCACCTCAGAAGGTAGTCTGGCATCCCCTCCCCCACTTCCTTCCTCTTTCTTTTACCATGTAGGTAATTATTCTACCTCTGAGCTTCATCTATATCTGGTAGTTGCTTCCAGAACCATCTATGGACTGTGCTTCTTGGTTGTGATGGCTGACCCCGAGTGCCTTCTTGACTGGATGGGGAAACACCTGGGAGATGAGCAAAGCAAGCTTCAAGTGTGTTGGTGATGTGTCTCCCAGAGGCTATTGGTTCCTGGGTATTCTGATATAATCGATGGTTTATTCAGTGGATGGGTTCAAAGTTTGAGGTGACCACTGGGATGGGGTGGGAACTCTAGAATGTAGTTCTAGTGGAAGGAACTACTTAACTTGGTAGAGTGTCTTGGATAGATAGATCTCATCCCGGCCCCTCCCTATCTTTGTTCAGCTTCCTGGTTTCTTGGAGTTGGTATGCACTGCTCCACCATACTGCCCAACATTGGAATCTGTGAGCTAAAATCAGTCTTTCCCCACTGAAGTTGCTCATGCATTTGTCACAGGAAAGAAAAGTTTGCTAGCACATTGGCAGGTACCCAAATAACCTGAAAAGCTGTGTCTACATGAAACCGTGCACAGATATTTACAGTAACTTTATTCAAGTGGCTGGAACTTTTGCTCTCGCCCTCTTCAAATCACATAAATGTTTCATGTCTTTATACTGCCAGCTTAGAAGCACGCAATGTGTTCTGCTCTTCGATGGGTGGGTGGGTGACAACAGTGCTCCATCCAGACAATGGCTATCATTCAGTGCTGATAAGTGACTTATCAAAACACAAAATGACACAAAGGAAAATAAACCTAGAGTAAAAATGAATAACCAGTCTGAGGAGTCTACACACTGCGTGGTTGCAATTCTATCACATTCTGAAAAGTCAAACCTATGGAGATAACACATTTTATCTCAGCCAGAATGCCAGGAAGCAAAGTAAACAAACAAAACACGATGGAGATAGTGAAAAGAGCAACAGCTGCTAAGAATCATCTGAGGAGGAACAGATCAATGGACAGAGAACAGGAGGTTTTGTATGCTAGTGAAACACTCCCCGTCTCCTTGCGTGATGGTTGATACATGTCATTATTTATATTTCAAAACTCATAATATGCTCAATCCTCAAAGCAGATCCTCCTGTAAGCTACAGATGGATTGTGTGTGGTGATGATGTGTCAATCAATGTGGGCTTGTCAATTGTCACCAGTACAAACCTCTAGAAGAGAATGCTGACATTCAGAGGGGCTGGGCTTTGAAGATGTGCATCAGAGAATGGAAAGTCTCTGTACTTGCAGGTAATATGCTGTAAATCTAAATCTTCTCTGAAAAAAAATATTAAAAATCAATACTAGAGACCTAAAATGTTAGATTTTCAGGAACGTATACAACCTAAATCATTGCTCACTGATGTGGATACTCAAACCTCAGACTTTTCAGTTTTAACCATAGATGGTATTTCATCGATGATTTCTAGTTTTGGATGACCTATTTTCAGACAAAGTTAACCTTACTTTAAAGGAAATTTTGAAAGGACAGCAAATGAATTAAGACGGATTCGTGTTTCATATAAGATGCTTCATTATCATGTATTTTATGTCACAAGGAAACCATGCCATATTTTAATGCACAAAGCACGTGTCTTTTGTAAACCCCTGATATCCTTTATTCATCATGATTCATCATCACAAAGACCTTCTGTTTCTTAACTTCTCAAATACTTTCCCTTTTGCCAAGATAATTCTCGAGGCTGTGGTCAATACCTGAGTTCATGAAGCTTCAATCAGAAGGCAACAGAATTAACTCTCAGCAGTGAGGGTGTCTGACCAAGGGATGTGGGTTTTCTATTGTTTCCTTGTAAGCACTTGTAAATTCTTCTGCTTCTCAACACCTATTTATTTGTTTTCCTAGTTATAAAACCAGGATAAGATGATGCAGAGAATAAATCAGAAATAAGAGATAACTCACCCATCAAACACTTAATATTTTAGTTGTGTTTAGATTCTTCCTGGTTTTCCATAATTACAAATATGTCATGTTCCTAACTTTCAATCTTGTTTATAAGCATTATTATGATAGCTATTCATATTATAATTATAAATTATTTGTAATAATTATAAATATTTATAAGCACCCTATTGAAGGCTGAGGATGTCACCTCTGAAGCCGGGTACTTCAGCCATTTTCCCACTGCTAGGAGCTATAACGTAATGTAGTGGGTTTCTATAGTGATATTTTAGAGTGAATATTTTTTTCAATGTAATATTAGCCTGCATTTGAAGTACTCCTGAAAGGGAATTTTCAAAATCATTCTATATTTGCCATAAAGATAATTCATGTGTAACTATAACAAATATACTATGAATATACCATTGTCATATACCTTTTTACCAAATAAAAAAATCACAAAGCTCTGCATTTACCATTTTATCAAGTACATTTCCTGCTGACTCCTACTGTCCTCATTCTTCACCAAACAGGCG
The DNA here is from genome assembly GCA_902168325.1 of Peromyscus nudipes. Lineage (NCBI taxonomy): Eukaryota > Metazoa > Chordata > Mammalia > Rodentia > Cricetidae > Peromyscus > Peromyscus nudipes. Next base: position 3,825 of record CABHPH010142116.1, on the reverse strand, counting down.
CTTTTTCCTGCTTCACAATCTTGTGGGAGTAGCTCCTTTTGTCTTTTCATCTCATACCTGATCCATATTATTTAAGAGGTTATTTTAAAATAAGGACAAATGTATTGGAGCTCACATCTACCCCACAAATGCTTGATGAGCCTCAGGAATCAGAGGGGCACTGAATGCGTGTTGACATGGCAGGCACAGTTTGAACCCAACTACAACCACACTGCCCCACCACATGCCACATGCCCTGTGTTCCCAGAGGAGATTCTAACTCAGGAGTGAAGTCAACAGACCGGACACCCTAATGACCATGCCTCTGGGAAAGCAAGAAGATTCAATAGCTGAAGGCGTTTCTGATTGTGGATCTGAGCTGCATCATGGTGTCCTAGACACATGTCAAGGTCAAGGTTTTAAGAGACTCGGCTTCCTTGATCTTCTCAACTGACAGTTCAATTTGAGAAGAAACAACAACAACAAAAAGCAGAAAAAGAAAAGGCCTCAAGGCTCAGGTAGTCAGCATGAGCTGATGGAGAAAACAAAGCTGTGGAGTCAAGTCTCCAAGAGTTCTGTCTGTGCCACCCTACCGTGCGACTGGCATGGGTGGACTGGAGTGAGCAGACATTCTCTTCCCTGAGCTCATATGCCACCCCCTCCTGCAACCTTCCCTTTCAGCGGAGATTCAAGGAAAAACACACTCAAGCCAAGCCAATGCGGTCTTAATTCACACTTACATGTGAATTGACTTAGAAAAGGAGGACTGATCACCTCCCTATATAGACAATACAGACAGCTCAGATATTCACTGTATGTAAAACCAAGTGTTCCTTTACAGATACCAGTGGTCAGGAAACTCTCCGATCTGCGCACATTTGGGTTTAAAGGATTTCCCATGACATTCACTTGTCTCCCTGGTCCGAACCTCAGCTCCATCAGCCATGACTGATTTGACAGCTTGAGCTGTACATTTCAAATGGTAATTAATTTTAAGACCATGGCCTCCAGCTATACTTGTAGCTGGCTGTTAAATTAAAATGAATATTAATCTTACCCAGCTCATTTATTAAAATCAATTTACTAAAAAAATACAGTTTAAAAGAACTGTGTAGGATATTAAAGATATTTAATTAGAACAAAAGAGAGATGACACACAGGGTTTTTTTTGTTTTTTTTTTTTTTTTGGTTTTTCGAGACAGGGTTTCTCTGTGTAGCTTTGTGCCTTTCCTGGAACTCACTTGGTAGCCCAGGCTGGCCTCGAACTCACAGAGATCCGCCTGCCTCTGCCTCCCGAGTGCTGGGATTAAAGGCGTGCGCCACCACCGCCCGGCGACACACAGGTTTTGTTGGTTTTTTTTTTTTTTTTGAGATTTCTAAGCATAATCTGCCTTTTCCTCATTGCTTATGTTTCCTGCAAAATGAACTTTACTGTGCTAGTTTACAAACGAAATCTAAATCTTGCCCTTCATTTGATGTACATATATCATAGCTTTATCTTTCCAATGGAAAAAAAAACATTTCCTCCCAAAGGCAATCTTTATAGTATGTGTGCTGTTTGCTATTATTCTCTCGTGCATTTTGGATAGACTTTAGGCAAGAAGCTCTGGGTTTACAAACCATCAACTTATTTTCTTGCTATGATTTTCAACCACTTCACTCCAAAGCTTTAAAATGTCAAGTACTTAACGATGGGGATCCATCTGCCACCCTGACAGAGAAACCGGTCAGGCAGGCCCACGAGAGAACTGGTTGATTTGACATCCGAGTGAACAGAAAGGGTTGCTCTGTGTGCAAGGTGGGGATGCCGGGAACTTGAGAGTGCTGCCTTCACACCTGCTGTTCTGTCTGCTGATGATTTCCTTTTCTACACGACCCTTCCTGAAAATCACACGAGCAGACAGCTCCCTAAAACACACCCCTTCAGCCTCTTCTGTATTCTTATCTCATTCCCTGAAGGCTCCAATATCTTACTCATGGTAAGATATTATGGTACTTAGAACAATGGCTTCCCAAGATGCCCAGATAGTGATCTTTGGGATTTGTGAATGCATGTCCTTACCTTGCATGTAGATGGCTAAGTATGACTAAGAACCCGAGATTGGGAGAATGTCCTGGCTTTGCAGTTATGTCCAACCTTATCACATGGATTTTTTTTCTTTTTTTTTTTATAATTTATTTTATTTTATTTTACAATATAGTTCAGCTTTACATATCAGTCATAGATCACCCCGTTACCCCTCCTGCCACCCCACCCCCTCCCCCCGGCCCACCCCCCATTTCCATCTCCTCCAGGGCAAAGACTCCCCCAAGGATTGAGATCAACCTGGTGGACTCAGCCCAGGCAGGTCTAGTCCCCTCCTCCCAGGCTGAGCCAAGGGTCTCTACTAAGCCCCAGGTTTCAAACAGTCAGTTCATGCACTGAGCACAGGACCCGGTCCAACTGCCTGGATGCCTCCCAAACAGATCAAGCCAATCAACTGTCTCACCCATTCAGAGGGCCTGATCTAGTTGGGGGCCCCTCAGCCATTGGTTCACAGTTCATGTGTTTCCATTTGTTTGGCCACTTGTCCCTGTATTCCATCCATCCCTGGTCCCAACAACTCTAGCTCACATAAACCCTCCTCCTTCTCGCCAATTGGACTCCCGGAGCTCCACCCAGGGCCTGACCGTGGATATCTGCATCTAGTTCCCTCAGTCACTGGATGGGGTTTCTAGTATGACAATTAAGGTGTTTGGCCATCCTATCACCAGGGTAGGTCAGATCGGGCTATTTCTCGACTATTGCCAGCCGTCTGTTGTGGGGGCATCTTTGTGGATTTCTGTGGGCCTCTCCAGCACTTTGCTCCTTCTTATTCTCATGTTATCACATGGATTTATAAAAGATTAGAAAATAATGCTGAGTCGAGGGCAGTGGTTCTCAACATGTGGGTCATGACCCCTTTGAGAGTCAAGTAACATTTTCACAGGGGTCGCCTAAGACAATAGGAAATATTAGATATTTACATTATGATTCACAACAGTAGCAAAATTACAATTATGAAGTAGCAATGAAAGTTTTATGGTTGGGGGTCATCACAACATGAGGAACTGTATTAAAGGGCCGCATCATTAGGAAGGTTGAGAACCAGCTGTCTATGAGGAGCCAAAGAGCGGTTACAGAAACATACAACATTGCTGTTTGAGAATACGGAGGGAGGTGGGCAGGGATATGGGCCCACCCCTAGTCTTTCAAGAAAAATCTGGTCTGCTGCCACATTTAGCCCAGTGAGACCCATACTAGAACTCTGACCTATACAACTCTAATATATTTTCATTGTTTAAGCCTCCAAGATGGTGGGAATTAATTAAAACAGTAGGAGAAAGCTGATACACACCCACACCAAGGGAACAAAATCGTGCAGGCCAAATTAATGTCACTTTTCAGATGCCATTCACAAACTCTACAGTGTCACTTTGATCTTCTTCCATTAAGAGAGGCTGTGGGCTCTGATTTCTCAGTCTGTAGTACGGAGTGCTGGAGGTGATATCTAAGCCACATTCACTGCGCTACCTTCTGGTTCTGTTATTACATGCGGCCTTCTCTCTAGAAGCAGGAATGATGCACTTCTGACCATATTAGTATATGACATCATGGTGAATATGAATAGTGAGATCAAAGGTTCAAAAATAAATCTCTGTGTGAAGAAGAGAGTGATTGATTATTTCTAAGGAAAGTGAATTGTGTATATTTGGGCCAGAATGGTAACAATGGTTTGTTAAGCTAAAAAAGGGGGTGGGGGGTACTGATACATAAAAACAATATCTATATTTTCTATAAAGTCATAATAGGTAGCTCAAAATATG
>CABHPH010142115.1:25646-40755 GCA_902168325.1 Peromyscus nudipes | reverse complement strand
TTCTTCTTATTCAAGCTGTTGTCATAAGTGTTGTGTGAGTGATAAACTCACAAACGTGCCTGCCTGTGCTCCAACAACCCATGGAGAATCCAGAACTGTACTTCCTCCCACACTGCCACAGCCAGCCAGTCATCCTCCCCCTCCCCCTCCCCCTCCTCCTCCACCTCCTCCTCCCCTTCCTCCACCTCCACCACCCCTAGCACCTTTGCTGCTCAGAAAATCTGGTACTGCTAAAGCACTTCAGGTAAGAAATAATCAGTAACAATGTGTTTTAGTTAGACTGTAATACAGGAATAAAGCCAAGAGGTCTTTCAAAGCTGAGCCAAAGGCCTAGATGTAAAGACTATATTTTGTTCTGATTCTATATCTTAATTTTGTTAATTATTATGATTTTAGTTATAAGTTTTTTGTTGGGTTTTTTTGGAGGTTGGGGTTGGGGCTTGTTTTTGGTCTTAGATATAGTCTCATTATGTTGTCCAAGCTGGTCTTGAACTGGTAGGCTCAAGCCATCCCTTTGCTTTAGCCTTTGAGTAGCTGGCATTACGGATATATGTCAATGTAATGTAATTATTGGGGTTTTCTTGTTGTTGTTCCTTTGTTTTGTTTTAGGCTTTTGTTCTTGGCAGTTTTTATTTATTTGTTCTCTGAGACTGGATCTTGATTTGTACCCCTGACTGGCTTAGAACTCACTATGTAGCACAGGCTATCCTCTAACTTGTGATCTTTTGCTTCAGCTTTTGAGGAGCGTGGATTGTAGTCCACAAAATACACACACACACACACACACACACACACACCACAGTGCCTTGCTCCATTATTATACATTTTGAAAGCTTTATTCACAAGGCTAGAATACATACCTAATCCTTGGGAGGTACAAGTAGGAGGAGCCAGAATTCAAGGTCATCCTTGGTTACATAGTGAGTTTATGGCTATATTGGGAGTTTGAGGGCAGTCTCAAAACAAACATACAAAGAAAATTCTGATGTAGAGTTGCTGGAGAGATGGCTCAGCAGTTGAGAGCACTTTGCTGCTCTTGCAGAGGACCAGAGTTTGGTTCCTAGCACCCATTTGGTAGGACACAACTCTCTATCACTCTAGTTTCAGGAGATCTGACGTCCTCTTGTAGACTCCAAAGGCACCAAGCATACATGCAGTACACATACATAAATGCAGTCCAAACATGAATCTACATTAAAATACGTACACTTTTAATTTTAAAATTATTTCATCGTATGTGAATGGGTGTTTTGCCTGCTTGTGTGTCTGTGTACCATGTACATGCCTGGTGCCAGAAAAAGTCAGAAGAAGGTGTTGGATCCCCTGGACCTGGAGTTATAGGTGGTTGTGCGTCATGGGTGCTGGGAACAGAACTCAGGCCCTCTGCAAGTACTCTTAACCACTGTGCCAGCTCTAGCTCCAAATAAAAAAAATTTAAGGTGCTCTGGCACCACCCCATCCACTCACACCCCCACCACTACCCACTCATACCCCTGTCATTCTTGCTTGCTCACAGAGAATGTGTTTAATCCCTAGGGTAAATAAGAGTTAACTTTAGACGGGTGTGGTGGTACATTCCTATAATCGTAGCATTTGGAAGCTGACACAAAAGGATTGCCGTGAGTTTAAGGCCAGTTTAAGCTACCTATGGAGTACTAAGACAGCCAGGACTAGATAGCAATACCCTGTCTCAAAAATAATGGTAGAGGAAAGCAAAAAAATAAAAATAAATAAATAATGATAACAAGTTAACTTTCAACTCTGAATCTTTACAAAGTAAACTTGGATTTGGATTTCATTAGATGTCCTGATGCCAATTTTAATCCTAACCTCTCCGTGTATTTTAAGACTGAACCATTAAAGAAAGATGGACCTATGCATATAACTGTTAAAGATCTACTCACTGTAAAACTAAAAAAGACACAGAGTATTGAAGAAAGGAAGAAGGTAAGATGTCACCGTGAACACACAAGGCCTTCCTCCTTTGGGACTGGGGGTGTTTTGTATAAGTGTTATAGTTGTGTGTTTGTGGGTGCATATGTGGAGGCCAGAGGTTAATATGGGGTGTCTTCCTCTATCACTTTCCACCTTACACCTATTTATTTATTTATTTATTTATTTATTTATTTATTTATTTATGACAGGATCTCTCTATGTAGCCCTGGCTGTCCTGGAACTCACTGTGTAGACCAGGCTGGCCTCAAACTCACAGAGATCCACCTGCCTCTGCCTCCCAAGTGCTGGGATTAACACTGTAAATTAGCACTGTAAACACTGTACCAACTAAGCTACCTCCCAAGCTTGAAGGTATGTTTTTCTTGCTACTTAACCCAGGCTGACTTCAAATCTTTGAATGCGCCACACCTAAACCTCACAAGTGTTAGAAACACAGTGTCATGCCTTGCTTCTTCCTTTTTAAACCTGGTTGTTTCTTTGGGAAATATGGTAAACCTTATGTATAGAAGAAGTTATTCTGTTGGGGCTAGGTATACAGTTTAATGACAGAGCATTTGCCTCACACGTATGAGGCCCTGGTTTCACTCTCCAGTACTTAAAAAAAAAAAAAAAAAAGCAGGCTGAAGAGATGGCTCAGTTGGAAAACACAACATGAGGGTCTGAGTTCAGATTCCCCGACATCCATGTGAAAAAAAAGCAGCCCCACCTATACTCCTAACCCTGGAGAGGCAGAGACAGAGACAGTCAGACCCCCAAACTCACTGGCTAGCAGGTCTAGCCCATCAGTGAGCTCCAGGTTCAGTGAAAGACCCTGTCTCAACATGATAGTAAGTGATAATGAAAATGCCTGGCATTGACCCCTGGCCTCCATGCACACACACATACACAAAAACACATATACACACATCTATCATATACACCCATTCACAATAGTGTACACTAATGATCCTAGCACTTGGGAGGTGTCTGCAAAGAATCAGGAGTTCAAAGTCATCCTTAGGGACACAGGAAGTCAAGAGGCCAGCCTGAGAGACATACTATTGATAGAAACATACTAGATAGGTGTGGTGCCTCACACCTGTAATCTTAGCACTTAGACTCAGGCAGGAGGATTTCTTTGAATTCAAGGCCACACTATTCAAGTTCCATATCAGCCTGGTCTGACCAACAGGATCCAGCTAGTAAAACCGAGAGAGATGGGGGAGTGTGAGAGAGCCTTTGACCCTTTGAAATAAAGAATTGAATCATGGAAAATGTACCCTCTGGCTGTCAAACGTTTGCTGTTTGGGGGTATTTGCATTAGAATGATATTTTAATATGTATCTTTAATGTCTCATTTTGTAGTTAAAGCTTCTACCATCACCACCAGAGGAACGGAGTCCACTAGTTACTATCTCTGACCTGCAGCGTGTTACTCTGAAACCCAACTCCAGGGTGTTAGCCACACGAGTTAAAAATGTCTTAATGTAAGGAATTGCACATTATTATGCTCTGCTGCTACTTAAAATGCTGATTTTCCTTTGCTTCTTTTTAAGATTTCAAAGTAGTTTATCATTGTTGTATGTGTATGTGGGGTAGGGGAACATGTACACATGCCTCTGCCTTTGTAGGAAGGTCAGCAGACAGACATTGTGTAGTCGGTCTTCTTCTTTCACCCTTACATAGATTCTCAGGAATCAAACATTGGCCGTCAGGCTTATGCAGCAAGGGTCTTTACCCACTGAAACATCTCACTGGCCCCTTTTGGGGCCATTTTTAACTTTTGTTTTGTGTTGTTGTTTGTTTGTCTCAGGATGGGGTTTCAGTATATAGTTCTCGCTGTCCTAGAACTCGGTATGTTCACCAGGCTGACCTCAAACTCACAGAGATCCACCTGCCTCTGCGTCCCAAGTGCTATGGCTAAAGACGTACGCACTACGCCCCGCTGCATTTTTAACTTTTAAAATTACATATGCTCACTATAGAAAAATTGAAACCTACGGAAAAATTCAAAGAGAAAAACAAAACTCATGTAGGTAGTTCACTTGGATCTGTGTAATTCCTTCAACTCCCCACCTAATAGTTAATCTTGTCATTAGAGACAACTACTAAGAATATAATTGATGATTTTGTTGTTGTTGTTATTTGATTTAATTTTTATAATTCTAGTCTTTTTTTTTCTGAATATTCACTACTTTATTGACTCCCCCAAGAGGCTGTCTATTATATGACATATCACTTATTTAATAACAAATTTGAGGCAAAAATAAAATATTAACAAGGACTTTTTAACCAGGTGTGATGGCACATGCCCATAATCCCAACACTTGGGAAGTGGAGCCAGGAAGATCAGGAGTTCAAAGTCATCAGCAGCTACAATAGTGAGTTCAAGGCCAGCCTGAGCTATATGGTACCCTGTTAAAACAAACATTTTTCAAACTTCCGGTTTCAGGGCTGGTGAGATGGCTCAGCAGGTAAAGGTGTTTGCTGCCAAGACTGAGGACCTGAGGTGACTCTCTGGGACCCAGGAGGTATATGGAGAGAACCAAATCTAAGTTATTCTCTGGCCTTCCATGTGAACTGGCACGAAGACACAAGCACACACCTGCGCGCATGTGCGCGCGTGTGCACACACACACACACACACATGCACACATGCACAGTTTTGTTTTTAGATTTCATTAATCTCTCTCTGACTCCTGACTATGGGTACAGTGTAACCAGACCCTGATGCACTCACTACCCTACCTTCCCTGCATGATGGACTGTATCTGTTCTTTTTTTCTTTCAATTTTACTTAATTTTTTAAGATAGGGTTTTACTGCGTAGCCCTGACTGACCTGGAACTCACTCTGTAAACCAGGCTGGCCTTGAACTCACAGAGATTCACCTGCCTCTGCCTCCCAAGTAATAGCGTTGAAAACGTGCACCACTATGCCCAGCCTGCATCACTTCCTCTATCATAAGCCTAAATAAACTCTAATTTCCTTTAAAAAAGAAAAAGAAAAAGAAGAAAAGAGGGATGAGCTTGAATCATCATTTGGACTGATTCAGTATGATTTATTATTTTATGTAAATTTCGTATCTGAAGTCCTGTTTGGAGACATTAGGATTGTTGAGTTTTACTGTCACTGTCGCTCCTCATAACTTTCCTGACTGTCATTCCTATGCTTAGTCTTCCCTAGGATACATTTTACAGGTATTGTTACAGTTTCACTTTGGGCTGGGGATTATGTAGCTCAGTGATAAGTACTTAGACTGTGCAAGGCCCTGGGTTCAAATCCCAGCATCACTGTGAAATGAAAACATAATTCTTATTGGAATGGCTATATAAGGTATAGAGATGTGGATGCCTTTAATCCCAGCACTCGGGAGGCAGAGGCAGGCAGATCTCTGTGAGTTCGAGGCCAGCCTGGTCTACCTGGGGTTAGGCAACTATATAATATCACCTTAGGCTTCCATCAGCATCTGCTGCTGTTATCCTGTTGTTATTATTATCATTATTATTATTATGATTATTATTAGTTGTTGTTTTTCTTTTTTGTTGTTGTTTGTTTGTTTGTTGTTGTTGTTGTTTTTCAAAACAGGGTTTCTCTGTATCACACCCCTGGCTGTCCTGGAACTCGCTTTGGAGACCAGGCTGGCCTCGAACTCACAGAGATCCGCCTGCCTCTCCCTCCCAAGTGCTGGGATTAAAAGCGTGTGCCACCACTGCCCAGCTTCTGTTTTCTTAATGTGGCAAAAAGAACTAGTTTCTAGGAGATTGTCTATAAAACTGACCTGTTTTTGGAAAAGTGGTGAAATCTGGAAAGTTATAATTTTTATGTCTTTATTCTCAGTACTCCTGGTAAAAGCCAGATAGATCTGCGGAAACTGCTGAGAAAGGTCGATGTAGACAGGTAACAATCACTTCTCCTGTGCTTTCTAAGGCAGTTGGGAAAGTGGGGATAAAACGCAGCGCTGACCTTTTCACACTTTTACAGGAGCCCAGGTGGGACTCCTCTCATCAATAAGGAAAATATGGAAACAGGAACTGGACTGACTCCAGTCATGACTCGGGCCTTAAGGAGAAAGTTTCTGGTGAGTCTGTGAAAAACCTAAAATCCAAACTAAGTCCTCTGGTTTGTTTTCCTGAAAAAATAATTTATGTAAGTGCTGAGAATGTATGTAGCCAGCATGCATGAGGGCCTGGCTCAGAGCCAAGCACTGGAGGGAAGGAAGGAGGGAGGGAGAAAGAGAAAAGGGAGGGAAAGATGGAGGGAGGGAGGGAGAATAAGCTAATTTATTTAGAACCACAGTCTAAAGTATTTATTTATATATTTTAAAAGAGGGTCTCACTGTGTATCCCACCAGACTGACCTCAAGTATATAATCTTCCCAACTCAACTTCCCTAGTTTTAGGATAATAGGCATGTCCCACTACCCAAAGTAGCTCTCTTAGTAACAACAACAACAATAATAATAATAATAGGGGCCAGAGATGTGGCTCAGTGGTTAAGAGTGCACACTGTTCGCTGGGTGGTATTCTTTAATCCCAGCACTTGGGAGGAAGAAACAGGTGGATCTCTGAGTTCGAGGCTAGCCTGGTCTACAGTGATTTCTAGGACTGCCAGCGCAGCACACAGAGAAACCCTGTCTTGAAGAAGGAAAGAGGAGGAAGAAGAAGCAGCAGAAAGAGGCTGGAAATGTAGCTCCACGTTGGAGCCCTTACCTAGCACGTGGGACAGCCTGGGATCAGCCTCTAATGCTGCAGAGGCAAACAACCAAATCAAAGAATGATAATTTCTCATTCTGTATGCTTTGCAAAATGCTTTAATTATTTGGTATAAAATTCTGTGAAGAAAAATTACTGTACTATACAGCTAGGATTATCATTTCCCCTTTGTTAATAAATGTCTGGTGGTTTAATTTCCTTTAATGAGAATTTATCAAGTGCTACCTGTATGGTAAGCACTCTGCTAGAGTCCCAGGATTGGACTGGTGTGAAAAGGCAGACACAGATCTGTTGCCCTGAACCTTTCAGTCTAGTGGAAAATATAGATGTGAATCAAATAATTCCTTATTGTCTCATCCCATAGTAAGTGCTATGAAGGAAAAGAACAAGAAAACAGGAAATGATCTAGCCAAGATGGCCTAGCCTAGAAGATTTCCATAGGTAATGCTGGGCAGAGACAATTAAAGAATGAATAGGAATTAACAAGGAAAGGGTTATCCTACCATAAATGTCAGAGAGGAGAAAGTCCTAGGCAACAAAAGAGCAGCATGTATAAGTGTCCCATTCTGAGAGGCATAATGACCTATATGACAAACTGAAAAATGACAATGTGGTGGTCTCTAGAACGGGAGCCTGACAGATGACAGACAGAATGGAAATACAAGTCCGGCTAGCAGACTCCGTTAACGAGTGTTAACAGGAAAAGGTTGGACAGCCTTCTCCATCATCACCTGCCTGATGAGCCACAGGAAAACCAAGGAGAGTTGCTGGTCTTGGTCTCCTCTTTTCCACACCCGTCTATCTTAGTCTTCCTGATCTCCTGGATTATTATTATTATTTGTAAAGCTAATTGGTTGGAATTTTATGATCTCCTGGATTATTGGCTCTAAAGAGAAGCCATCTCCTGCCTCTCCTGCTGGAATGCTGGGACTTGGTTGCTGACCTTTGTGGCTTTGAACACTGTAGTTCCTCCTTCCTGTGGGGCAGAAGCACCACAGACTCCTGAGCTAAAGGGAAGAGGTCTCACAGAAGGCCTTAGCCACTTCCTTTCTCTGTTAGAGCTGGGACCCTTGCTACCCTCGCCCCACACAATAGCTAGTACAGTGTACCAGGAACCATGGAAACAGATGAAAATATAATAATAGTAATAAACCCGCGTGTTGTGCTATAGTAAAATTCACAGATGAAATTTTGCCATATGCCGTGTTACCATAAATCCACTTAGTAGGAAGATATGTAGTAAAATTGTTAAAGAATGACTTTTCCACTCAGCCCTTATGCTCCCATTAACTGTAAAGCAAGTTTACCCAGAGTTTGCACCCAGCCACAAGTGACGAAATATCAATTCATTTATATATATAAAATGTATAGTGTGGGGGAGTGGCGCATGCCTTTAATCCCAGTACTCGGGAGGCAGAAGCAGGCAGATCTTGGTGAGTTTGAGATCAGCTTGGTCTACAGGGTGAGTTCCAAGACAGCTGAGGCTACTCAGAGAAGCTCTGTCTAGAAAAACAAAAAAGAAAAAAAAATTAAAAAAAGAAAAACAGAAAAGAAAAATATACATATTTTTATATAAATATACTGCCTACCCCCCAAGAGTCTCAAGTAGCCATGTAACTGAGGCTGGCCTACAATGAATTCATTTTTCTTTTAAGTTTGTCTTTTTTTTTAACTGAGGACCAAACCTAGGGCCTTATAATTGCTCAGCAAGCACTCTTCTTTGAAGTAAATCTCCAACCACTGGAATTCATTTTTTTGTTTTTTAGATAGGGTCTTCCCTTGTAACTCTGGCTGACCTGGAACTTGCTAGCTAGACTAGGCTGGTCTTAAACTCATGTCTGGGAATGAAAACATGGGCCACCACCCCAGCTGGAATTCCGGGGGTTTCTCACCTGAGAATCTCTCTGGGAAATGGAGGTCCATGGCTGGTGCAGCTGCTTTATCATGTACTTCCTGCTCTTTACCCATTTCCTTTTGTTTAGTTTGGTTGTTTGGTTGGCTTTGGTTTTGAGACAGAATCTCACTATGTAGCCCAGGCTGGCCTCAAACTTGTAGCAGTCCAGCCTTAGACTGTCAAGTGTTGGGGTTCCAGACATGAGCCACCATTTCATGTTCTCTTCCACCCTTAATGCATGGCTTTTATCCTCCTGGTGCACAATGGCAATGCTTCCTATATAGTCACATCTCAGGCAAAAGGAGAAAGACCTGGGGCAAAAGGCTTGTTAGCTTCTGTTTATATCAGGAAAGCTGGGGAGGGTAGCTAGGAATGCAATGCTGCCTTGCAAAAAGCATCAAGGCTTTGTTAGTAAGGAAGAAGACCTGTGATGGTCATAGGAGCATCATTCATGTTATACCTGTGACTTTTGTTTTCCTAGCTGGCTCATCCTCAAAGCCCTACTCAGTCCCTGCCACTTCCTACAAGCAGCTTTGATGACCAAAACTGAGGCCAACTCTGCCTGACTCCATGGAGAGATCCACACAATGACAGATCAAAACCCCTAAATTTTCATGTACTAAAATATGTATAGCTCTACGAATGTAATTCTGCTTGAAGAATCAGAGTGAGTATGTATGGAACCTACACATACTATGGCAAACAGAGAGCATTTAGATGCTTTCTGGTGATTGTGATGGTAAGGGGACCCGATGGGAAGGTGCAATCTGCAATGTAATGTGTATCCTGGAATTACCCAGTTTAGGTTAGAGCGGCTGTTCAGATTTCATTCCATAGGGGCTGGTGATGTGGTTCAATGAGTAAAGGCACTTGCCACCAACCCTAATGACCCAAGTTCAGTGCCCAGGACCCAAATGGAGGGAAGGAAGAACTGACTCCCACAGGTTGTCCTCTGACCTCCACATGTACACTATTATATGTGCCCCCTTCAACACACAAAATTAATAAACACGTTAAAAATATTAATGGTATAACTAGTTTATTATATAAATATAGTTATGACATTAAGAAAATACTCTGAGTACTAGAAAAAATGGCTCAGCAGTTAAGAGCGCTTGCTGCTTTTGCAGAGGACCCGAGTTCAGGTCCTAGCACTCACTTCAAGTGGCTTATGTATGCCTATAGCTCCAGGTCCAAGCCATTCACTGCCCTCTTCTGGCTAGGCGGGCACCTGCACTCACGTGTACACGGATACACAAACACATAACTAAAAATATAAATTTTTTTTTTTAAAGATTTACTTATTTATTATGTATACAATCTTCTGCCCGCATGTATGCCTGCAGGCCAGAGGAGGGCACCAGATCTCCTTACAGATGGTTGTAAGCCACCATGTGGTTGCTGGGAATTGAACTCAGGACCTCTGGAAAAGCAGCCAGTGCTCTTAACCTCTGAGCCATCTCTCCAGCCCCCAAAATTTTTAAAAGAAAATAAAGAACAGAGCTTGGTTCCTGTTCATCTCAGGCTGATTCATTCATTGCTACAAACTTGATTCATAAAATAAGACCCTCTATCTGGGCATGGTGATGCATGCATTCAATTCCAGCACTTAGAAGGCAGAAGCCCAAAGATCTCAGGGAGTTTACGGCCAGTCTGGTCTACATAGTAAATTCCAGATCAGCCAGAACTATACAGTGAGACCCTGTCTTAAAATAAATAAACAAGTAATTTAGAGGGAAAAAAAAAAAAACACACAAAACAACTCCATGTGACCTGAAAAATTCAAAAGTACCCTGTGTTTGCTTGAAATGGAGTCTTACATTATAGCCCAGTCTAGCCTGGGACTCCTGGCAATCCTCTGTTCTCATCCTCCCAAATGCTGGGATTATAGGTGTGAGCCAAATCTGGCTAGAATGTAATGACACATTTCTAAAATGACTTAGCAACTTAGGTAGGTGGTTTTATCTGGCTCACTGAGACACCTTTTTTTTTTTTTTCTTTTTGGGGCTGAACCCAGGGCCTCACACCTGCTAAGTACATGTACCCTGAGCCTATACCCTCAGCCTTGTATTCTTTACTTTTTATATCTGCTGTCCATTTTCCTGCAGTCAAATACAATTTTCATGATTTCAGCATGAAACTTCAGTTTTCCAGAATGCCTTGCCAAGGATTCTCTGTGGTCCATGGCAGTTTTATTGAGAAGCCCGGTTCCTGGTCCTTATCAGCCTGTGTACTGGCTGATAGTAGTGTTGTGTCTCTCACTGGACTCCATTCATTCTTGCCAGTCTAGCGTTGTCAGATTTAGCAAATAAGAATATAAGATGCTCCATTAAATTTGAATTTCAGATAAACCACAAATGAGCGTATAAATCTGTCCTACTAAACTATAAATATTTGAGTGTTATAGATCCGAACTCAAGGCCATGTACATACTAAGCTGATAGAAATATCTCTTTAGTATTGAATGAAGACCATTTACATTTAAAAAATGTATTTAGGTCTTTGCAGGGAGGAATATAGTACTTGTCTAGAATGTTCATAGCTCCGGGTTCAATCACTAGTACTAACACACACACACACACACACACACACACACACACACAGAGTTGTCTGTTTCATATTATCTATAATCACCTGGGAGATGGACTTTCTCAGACATTATCTGGATTAGGTTAATTGAGATGGGAACACCCACCTTCTGTGGGTAGCACCATCCCCTAAGCTGGGATCTTCTTCACTGTGGATGAAATGTGAGCAGCTGCGTTAGCCTTCTGCTGTCTTGATCTCCTCCCTCCAGACAGAGTGTATGGTAGAACTATAAACCAAACCCTTCCTTCCTTAAATTGCTCTCCTCAGGTATTTCATCACAGCAACTAGAAGAGTATATATGTGTTATTGATTGTCTGAAATTCACATTGAACTGAGAACCTTATATTTTACTTAGCTACCTTATTTGTCCATCCTCAAAAAGTCACAGTTTATTTCTGGGATCCCATAGTTGTATTACACATGTCTTCTTGGCAGTGAACACTGTATAGCTTCAGCCAGGATCCCTTAGCATCCATCTGTTCTGAGCAGAATAGCTGGATAATTCCCGTTCCAGTGAGTGTGACTCAGGTGCAGGAGTAACTGCTTTCTTCTGGTACAGAGGGCTTTCAGGGCTTAGAGCGTGCTAGGCAAGTGCTTCTACCACTGAGCCGTACCCTCAGTTCCAGGATCACCTCTGATGCTGTTACCCACCCCTATGTGATGGCCCCCTTATCCATTAAAAACAAAAACTAAAGGACCCCCACATACACCCAAGACTTCAGATTTCACTGAACTTTCTAGTCTGATGGGAAGCAGCCACATAGATAATAGCCTTAAAATTTTTAATCTTCCAGTTCACTGTACCCCGAAAGGTAATTTAGCAGTCCCCTAAAAATTCCTGGAGGGTTCTGTTTAAATATTTTTGGTTCTGAGGATTGAACCAGGGCCTTGAGCATGGTAGGTAAGAAACTCTACCACTGAGTTATAACTCCAGGTCAAATCCCTATATTTCCCTTTTTAAAAAAAAAATTATTTTATGTACGTTGGTGTGAAGGTATCATATCCCCTGGAACTGGAGTTATAGACAGTTGTAAGCTGCCATGTGGGTGCTAGGAATTGAACCCAGGTCCTCTGGAAGAACTGCCAGTGCTCCTAACCACTGAGCCATCTCTCCAGCCCCCCTTGTATTTCCATTGAATGATATTACTTTGAGATGTCAAATTATGTTGTCAGAGAGTCACCAGACTGAAAAGTAGTCCCAGGGGCAGTGTTTGAGCACCTTGAGGCAGTCCTGCTTATGAGATCCACATTATGTTTATAATACAGAAAAGATATATCTAGGACCAGCTAGACGGTTGTTTGTTTGTTTGTGGCTTGTTGAGACAGGTTTTCATGTAGCCCAGTCTGTCCTGGAACTATTTAATCAGGAATGACCTTGAACTTCTGATCTTACCTCCACTTCTTGCATGCTGAAATTAACGCATGCACCACCAAGTTCAGCAGAACTTTTTTGAAAACATGCTAGCTAGTGTGATATTATGTAAAAATAAGGGAAATGATTACTGAAAATAAAGGATTCATAATTGAGTGGTATTTTGTGGGACACTTATAATGTTTACAATATTAATAAACCAATATACACTTTACCAGAGTGATTGAAATAACTTCATCATTCTATGGCACAGAAGGTTCATTTAATACAATAAAAGTTAGGCTGGACATAGTGGCTTCTGACAGGTGTCCCAGATACTTGGAAGACTGAGGTGGAGGGAAATGTAAGTTCAAGGCCACCAGCCAGACCGGGCAGCTTGGTGAGAGTCTGTCTCAATAAAACAGAAATTTTATAGGTAAAACATTTACAAAGCTGCTATTGCTGTTATTTCAGTATTAAAATGTACCTTAAATTGTTTACTAATTTTTACTTTAGAATTTGTATACTTTTTCATTGTAACAATTTGAGTACTCTGCACATTGTATAATTTCATTAAACTACTGCTTATCATATGCTTCCCATATTTATGTTGTTTTGCTTGTTTTGAGACTGGGTCTCACTATGTAGTCTTGGCTGGCTTAGAGCTTCTTATTCACAAAGATTCACCTGCTTCTGCCTCTGGAGTGCTGGGATTAAAGGTGTGTGCCTCCACACTACATTTTGAACTTAAAAAAAAATTTTTTTTGACCCTGGTAGGGGTGGTGCACACCTTTAATGCCAGCACTGGGGAGGCGAGACTGGCGGATCTCTGTGAGTTCAAGGCCACGTAGTGAGTTCCAAGACAGCCAGGACTACACAGTTAAACCTTGTCTCGAAAAAATTATACACACGCAGGGCAGTGGTGGCACACGTCTTTAATCCCAGGACTCGGGAGGCAGAGCCAGGTGGATCTCTGTGAGTTCAAGGCCAGCCTGGGCTACCAAGTGAGTTCCAGGAAAGGCACAAAGCTACACAGAGAAACCCTGTCTCGAAAAACCAAAAAAAAAAAAAAAAAAAAAAAAAATTATACACACACACACATATCTCAGGGTTGGTGAGATGGTTCAGCAGGTAAAGGTGATTACTTAGCCAGCCTGGTGGACCTGAGTTTAATTCCTGGATCCCATATAAAGGTGGATAGAGAGAATCAATTCCACAATGTGGTCCTCTGACCTCCACATTCTTACTGTGGCATGTTTCGCCACATACATCATGTATACACACAATAATAATAATAATAATAATAATAATAATAATATAAAATAATAAATTAATAAATAAATAAATAAATAAATAAAAGTTGTCCTGTTTTTTTGTTTTGTTTTTAAGAGAAGAACTTGGCATGGTAATGCATGCCTTTAATCCCAGCACTAGGGTGGCAGAGGCAGGGGGTGCCTCTGTGAGTTTGAGGTCAGCCTGGTATACAAAGCAAGTTTGAGGCCAGTCCAGGCCACATAGTGAATCCCTGTCCAAAAAAAAAAAAAAGTACTTGGGCTTGGGATGTAGCTCAGTTGGTAGACCATGTACAAAGCCCTTGGTTTGATCCCTAGCATCTAAGAAAAACCAGGAATGGTACTGTATTCCTCTAGGAAGTTGTGACAGGAAGATCAATCAGAAACTCAAGGTCATCCTCAGCCACACAGCAATTTCAAGACCAGCATGAGTTGCGCGAGACTGTGTCCCAAGAAACAGTAACAACAAAAAAGGATAAGCCAAAGATTGGGGTGGGGTGGGGGTGGAGCCATTGGTATAACTCAGTGGATAAACTCAATGGGTAAAAGTGTTTGCTCCAAGCCTGACAACTTTTGGGTTTTGTTGTTGTTTTTGTTGTTGTTTGGTTGGGGTTTTGTTTGTTTGTTTTGGTTTTTTGGTTTTTTTTTTTGGTTGGTTTTGTTTTGTTTTGAGACAGGGTTTCACTGAGTAACCCTGGCTATCCTTGAACTTGCTCTATAGATCAGGCTGGTCTCGAACTCACAGAAAGCAACCTGCCTCTGCCTCCTGAGTGCTGGGATTAAAGGCGTGTGCTACCACTGGCTGACAACTTTTGTTTTAAGTTTGATTTTGTTGCTTTTTTTTTTTTTCATTTTAAATTTTTATGTTCATTGGGTCTCCTGGAACTGGAATTCCAGACAGTTGTAAGCTACCATGTGTGCTGGGAATTGAACCGTGGTCCTTTGGAAGAGCAGCCACTGGTTTTTTGGTTTTTTTGTTTTTTTGTTTGTTTGTTTGTTTTTAAGATTTATTTATTATGTATAGTGTTCTGCCTGCATGTATTGTTCTTCCCACAGGCCAGAAGAGGGCACCGTATCTCATTAAGGATGATTGTGAGCCACCATGTGGTTGCTGGGAATTGAACTTAGGACCTCTGGAAGAGCAACCAGTACTCTTAACCACTGAGCCATCTCTCTAGCCCTTGTTTTTTGTTTTTTGTTTTTTGTTTTTTTTTTGTTTATTTATTATGTATACAGTATTCTGCCTGCATATGTCCCTGCAGGCCAGAAGAGGGCACCAGATCTCATTACAAGTGGTTGTGAGCCACCATGTGGTTGCTGGGAATTGAACTCAG
>CABHPH010142115.1:0-25546 GCA_902168325.1 Peromyscus nudipes | reverse complement strand
TTTTTTTTTTTTTTTTTTTTTTTTTTTTTTTTTAGCCCTTGTTTTAAGTTTTTATTTTTAGCCTTTTTATATGCATGTATGATGAGTGCCTACTTGTAGGTATATGCACCATGTATGTGCCTAGTGCCTGGGAAGGTAAGAAAGGGTTTCATATCCCTTGCCTGGAGCTGCAGGTGATTATGAGGCAACTGAACCCAGTCCTCTGCATAAGCAGCAAGCTCTTAACCACTGAGCTATCTCTCCAGCCCAGTCCTGGTGACTTGAGTTCCATCCTGGGATCTCACATGATAGAATAAAATAGTCCTTTGACTTCTATATGTTAGCCATGGTATTCACATTCACTACACACACACACACACACACACACACACACACATACCGCACGGTATGCACATTTACATAAATAAATGTAAGTAGATAAATTAATAAAATAAAATAATTAAATGAATAAATATTTTAAAAGTCAAAAAGAAACATTGTAAGTGCTATGAGAAACAATACTAGTTGTGTATGGTGGCACATTTCTTTAATCCCAACACTGGGAAGACAGAGGCAAGTGGATCTCTGTGAGTTCAAGGCCAGCCTGGTCTACAAAATGAGTTCTAGGACAGCTAGGGCTATACAGAGAAACACTGTCTCAAAAAACAAACAGAAAAAGAAGAAGAAAGAAAGAAAAGAAAAAATACTATCCTCCCTCCTCTATCATTTAATAACCATTGGCCTCCTTGTTACATTAAATACCTCCTGCATTTTGTCCACTAAGTATACATCCCTGAGTGGTATGGTTCATTTTGCTTGCTTTTGCATGCTGCATAAATAGAATCAAATGTCAAATATTGTGTAATTGACATTTTTCAATCAGTTCAGTACTTTTAAGATTGAACCATGTTATTGTACAGTGCTATGGTTGAAGATAATTTTATTATTAGTGAACTTAGACTTATAGTTTTTTAAAACTATTATGAACTGCCTGGGCAGTGGTGGCACTCACCTTTAATCCCAGCACTGGGGGAGGCAGAGGCAGGTGAATCTCTGTGAGTTCAAGGCCAGCCTGGTCTACAAAGTGAGCTCCAGGACAGGCTCCAAAAGCTACACAGAGAAACCCTGTCTCAAAAAATAAAAAAATAAAAAAATAAAAAAAGAAAAAAGAAAAAAAGAAAAGAAAGAAAGAAAAAAGAAAAACAAAAACTATTATGAACTAAACCTGCCAATATAAATAGTCCTGAACATGTATATATCTACAAAAGCTACTCTGAGAGTAGAATTGAGTACAGATCTGGAGGTATAATTGCTACATCACAAAGTGTTCCTTGTTTTGAATATGTAAAATATGTGATGCACATAAAATTGATTAGACTTCTAAAGTTGCAATGTTGTAATTACACTTATTTATTTATTATGTGAATGCCCATATATGGAGGTCACAAGACAGTTTGTGGGAGTCTGTTCTCTCCTTCCACATGTGGATCTAAGGAACTGTACTCAGGTCAGAAAGGTTGGCAGCAAGCACCCTTACCCAGTGAGCTATCTCACTGGCCTGCAATTACAATGTTTATTTGCCTGCTTGCTTGTTTGGGTCAAAAGTTGAGGGTCTAAAGTAGCCTTTGCATTCAAATTCCCTCCGTAGAATGACCTTGAACTTCTGATCTTCCTGCCTCCATCTCCCAAGACTGGGATTACTAAAAATGTCTCACTAAAAATGGAAGGGGGAATGTAAAGAAAAAACAAATACAATTTTTAAAATTATATATTTAAAGGGACAGCAAGGGCTCAGTGGGTAAAAGCACTTGCAACGCAAGTCTGATGATCTGAATTAAGTTCAGTCCCTGGAATCCATAGTGGATTGACCAACTCCAGAAAAGTATCCTGTGATCACCACATATACATAGTAGCACACATGTACTTATACACACATACACACAGCAATTTCAAGATCCATTTATTTCTTGTTAGTAAGAGTTGTTCATGTACTCACTTCGGCAGCACATATATTAAAGTTAGTGCATACAGAAATTAGCATGGGTCCCGTGCAGGGATGACGTGAAAATTCATGAAGGGTTCCATATTTTCAAAGATAAAAAGGAGTGGGTTGAGAAGGATTAATGGAACCCCAGTATAATTTAATATAGTATATTAAAAACTGCATGCACAAGGTTCAGTCCCCAGCATTATATACAACCAAATATTAATACCATTATTTAAGTCTGTCTTTCTGTTGTGGGCCTTTAGTTTACTTCTTGTATGGTTTTGTTTTGTTTTATGGTACTAGAGATGCAACCCAGGGCTTCATAGTAGCTGCTTTACCACAGAGGTATACCCCTGTATATACTGTGAGCAACCTGTGTTTATGTGGTTTTATTGATGTTACTTGACTTTCCAAGGAAAAATTCCATGAATGTAAGTGACCTAATTCTATGTCTACATTCAAACCAAAAGTATTTTAAGAAATAAAAAAATGTGGATGGTGTACATCCATAATCCAGCATTTGGGAGGTGGAGGTGGACCAAGCAGGTGGAAGAAGAGTTCCAGGCCAACTGAGCCTACAGTAGGGTGAGAGATGGAATGTAGTCAATGGCAGAGCACTTGCCTAGCATTCACAGACTTGAGTGGATCCCCAGCAACACACACACTAATTGTTTATATTTCTACTCTGTTCAATTATTAGATTGTTTTTCTACAATTCTTTAGTTGCTTTGTTTGTTTTGAGACGGGTCTCTTAAAACCCAGGCTGGCTTTGAACTTGAGACGTAGTCCACAATGATCTTGAACTTCTGATCATTCTGCCTCCACCAACAAATGCTGGGATTACAGCATGGTCCACTATACCCAGTTCATACTGCTGTTGAGGATAGATCCCAGGACTTCCTGCATCCTAGGCCAGCAGCACTCTACCCACATTCAATGTTCCTCCTGTTTCTTAAAGATTTATTTTAGCCGGGCGGTGGTGGCGCACGCCTTTAATCCCAGCACTCGGGAGGCAGAGGCAGGCGGATCTCTGTGAGTTCGAGGCCAGCCTGGGCTACCAAGTGAGTTCCAGGAAAGGCGCAAAGCTACACAGAGAAACCCTGTCTCAAAAAACAAAACAAAAAAAAAGATTTATTTTAGGTGTGTGTACCTACTTAGTACATGGTCCTCAGTAGGGATGCCAGAGACATCAGCTCCTCCAGAAGCTGGAGTTTCCGACCATGGGTGCTGTAAGGCGAGAGAACTCCTTTTCTCTACCAGAGCAGTACGTGATCTCAATCAGTGATCCATCACTCTGGCTCCTCTCCCCCTATTTTGGAGCGAGTACCTAACTCTGTAGTCAAGGCTGGTCTTGAACTCAAGGCAATCCTCCTGCCTCACCATTCTGAATGTTGGGATTACAGGGGTGTGACAATATGCTTGCTTGGTCCCCCCCCACACACACACACACCCTCTCTCTCTGATGGTGGTGCAAGCCTTTAATTTTACCACTTGTGAGGCAGAGGGTAGGGTATCTCTGTAAGTTCGAGGCCAGCCTGGTCTACAGAGAGAGGTCCAGGACAGCCAAGGATGCACAGAGAAAACTCTGTCTCGAAAAACCAATTTAAAGAGGGGGGGGGGGGGGAGGGAGGGAGGAACGAAGGAACGAAGGAAAGTGCTGGGCAGTGGTAGTGCACTCATTTAATCCAGCACTGGGGAGACAGATGCAGGCGGATCTCTAAGAGTTTGAGGTCATCCTGGTCTACAACGTGAGTTCCAGGGCAACGCAGAGAAACTGTCTCGAAAAAACAAACAAAAAAACAAACAAACAAACAAAAAAGGAATCCTCGTGCCTCAGCTTAAAAAGAAAGTGCAAGTATAAGCAACCACCCACGCTGAGCTGTTAGAAGAATCAGTTGGATTTTATTTTTGACATATTCTTTAAAATGCAAACTGCATCCAAACTAGTTTTTGACATCTCAATCCCTATAGTCTCGAATTGAGCAAATGTAGGGCTAAGTAAGACCTTGAAAAGGCAGGGAGTGGGGAGGGGAGGAGGGAGTAGGGGGGGACAGAGGATGGCCACCATGACACACCACACGGAACACGACACCGGAACTAAAATGAGAGAAAAGCAGTGACTGATGTGGGGAGGATGTATTTCACAGTAGGACCGGGTCGGTTGGGATTAGCGAGGGACAGGAAGGAGGCTGGAGGAATCTCATTCTCCGCCATGGCGGGGCCGGTCAGCTTGCGGGAACTTCTGATGAGAGAGTCGGCCTGGCTGGGCTCGGAGAGTCCCGGAGGTCCCCCCGCTGAAGGCGGAGGCAACGCGGCGGGCACGCCCGAGCCTCCGTGGAGGGAGGATGAGATCTGCGTGGTGGGAATCTTCGGCAAGACGGCTCTGCGCCTGAACTCCGAGAAGTTCTCTCTGGTGAACACTGTGTGCGACCGACAGGTTTTCCCTCTCTTCCACCACCAGGATCCTGGGGATCCAGGGCCTGGAATCAAGACGGAAGCGGTCGCCGTCGGAGAGGCCGGAGGAGCCGGCGACCCGGGGGCTGCCGCCGGGGATGCACTTCGTGGAGGTATGGCTACGGCGGAAGGTAACCGAGCCGAGCCAGGTCCCCAGGACTTTAGCCTTCTGCAGGCTTATTACAACCAGGAAAGTAAAGTTCTGTACCTTATTCTCACTTCCATCTGTGACAATTCACAGCTTCTGCGTGCTTGTCGGGCTCTCCAGAGCGGAGAAGCTGGTGGAGGCCTCTCTTTACCTCATGCAGAGACACATGAGTTCTGGAAGCACCAGGAGAAGTTGCAGTGTCTCAGTCTCCTTTACCTTTTCTCTGTCTGTCATATATTGCTCCTGGTCCATCCGACTTGTTCCTTTGACATCACTTATGACCGAGTATTCCGAGCCCTGGATGGGCTGAGGCAGAAAGTACTACCCCTACTCAAAACAGCTATTAAGGATTGTCCAGTTGGCAAAGACTGGAAGTTAAACTGCCGACCTTGCCCACCTAGACTCCTTTTCCTCTTTCAACTCAATGGAGCCCTTAAGGTGGAACCCCCTCGGAGCCAAGATACAGCTCATCCCGATAAACCCAAGAAGCATTCTCCCAAAAGAAGACTGCAGCATGCTCTGGAGGATCAGATCTATAGAATCTTCCGCAAGAGTCGAGTCTTGACCAATCAGAGTATCAACTGCCTCTTTACGGTACCTGCCAACCAAGCTTTTGTGTACATAGTTCCAGGAAGTCAGGAGGAGGACCCAATCGGCATGTTGCTGGACCAACTTAGGAGTCATTGTACGGTGAAGGACCCCGAGTCTCTGTTGGTGCCTGCACCCCTTTCTGGACCTAGGCGTTATCAAGTGATGAGACCACACAGCCGGCAACAGCTCTCCTTCCACATCGATAGCAACACTTCCGGTTCTTCAGGCCAGCTAGTGGACTTCACTCTTCGAGAATTCCTATGGCAGCATGTGGAGCTGGTCCTGAGCAAAAAAGGTTTTGATGACAGTGTGGGCAGGAACCCGCAGCCCTCCCATTTTGAACTTCCCACTTATCAGAAGTGGATCTCAGCAGCTGCAAAACTGTATGAGGTGGCTATTGATGGGAAGGAAGAGGATTTGGGCTCACCCACTGGAGAGCTAACCTCTAAGATTTTAAGCAGTATTAAAGTCTTAGAAGGATTTTTGGATATAGACACAAAGTTCTCAGAAAACCGGTGCCAAAAAGCTTTACCCATGGCTCATAGTGCCTACCAGTCCAACTTGCCTCATAATTACACGATGACAGTCCACAAGAATCAGCTTGCTCAGGCCCTTCGAGTCTACAGTCAACACGCCAGAGGTCCCGCCTTTCACAAGTACGCCATGCAGCTACATGAGGACTGCTACAAATTTTGGAGCAACGGCCATCAGCTCTGCGAAGAGAGAAGTTTGACGGACCAGCACTGTGTACACAAATTTCACTCCTTACCTAAATCAGGTAGCTACAAAGTTTCCAACATTTTGCAATGAAAACTTGAGCTGTGCTTTTATTATTATTGTGTGCTTGTGTGTGTGTGGGGGGGGGGTGCACCTGTAGAGGTCAGAGGAAATGTGGAGTGGATTCTCGCCTACCTTTGCATGGGTTCCAAGGATCCAACTCATGGAGTCAGGCTTGTACAACAAGGACTTTACCTGCTGAGTCGTCTCACTGGCACCCGAACTGTGTTTTTACTCTTGTTTGAAGATGATTTGTTTGGTATGTATTGATATGTTTGTTTTTTAAAGAACCCTGCAGAAATTTAACAGTAAAATCTTTTTTTCTTCCTTCTTTGGTTTTGTTCTTTTATTTTTTTGTTTTTTGATTTTTTTGAGACAGGGTTTCTCTGTGTAGTCTTGGCTGACCTGGAACTCGCTCTGTAGATCAGGCTAGTCTTAAACTCACAGAGATGCTCCTGCCTCTGCCTTTGGAGTGTGTGTGCCAACACACCCAACTAGTAAATACCCTCTGTTTATTTTTGTTTTTAAAATTGCATTGTGTGTGTGTGTGTGTGTGTGTGTGTGTGTGTGTGTGTGTGTATGTGTATGTATGTGTGTAGATAAACAGATTGTATGCGTTTATAGATACGTGAATGTCAAGACATTCGTGTGGAGGTCAGAGGACAACTTGCAGGAGTCAGTCCCCTCCTTCTACCATGCAGGTCCTGGGGATGGAACTCACGATACCAGATGAGCCATCTTGCCAACTCCAGCTTTAAATTTTATCTTTTACCTCTAAAAGGAAAATGTCACCCATCATTAATTTTTTTTGTGTGTTTAAACAATGAACTCTAGTGAGTTGGTAGATGATAATTATTCAAAAGCATGAGGTTTCAGAAAATGTGTGTTCACTTTTCATCTTAGAGTATTTGTTGAATTAAGGGGAATATAATGAAATGAAAGGTCATCATGGTGTGACACAGAAGGAAAAACTTCACTTGGAAATTCAACTTTTTATTTCTTTTTGAGGCAAGGTCTCCCTGTAGACCAGGCTGCCCTTGTTCATAGAGATCCTTCTGCCTTTGTCTCCAGATTGCCTTACCACTTCTGGCTAGTTCAACCTTTTCAGATTAAGACAGCGGGTGTAGCCGGGCGGTGGTGGCGCACGCCTTTAATCCTAGCACTCGGGAGGCAGAGGCAGGCGGATCTCTGTGAGTTCGAGGCCAGCCTGGGCTACCAAGTGAGTTCCAGGAAAGGCGCAAAGCTCTGTCTCGAAAAACCAAAAAAAATTGAATATGAAAAAGACAGTGGGTGTAGCTAGGAGACAGAGCACTTGCATTGCATATGTAAATGAGGCCCCAAGTCTCATCATCTGCGCTGAATAAAAGGGTAGAACTTAAGGCTTGTGTATTTAATTAAGGTTTGTGTGTGTGTGTGTGTGTGTGTGTGTGTGTGTGTGTGTGTGTGTGTGTGTGTTTCTTAAATGCCAGAGGACTATCTGGAGAACTTGGGGAGCTGATTGTTGTAAACCACAAGGTAAACTTGTCTTTGTGAGAGTAATCATGACAGTTGCATCTTCCAGGAGAAAAACCAGAGGCGGACAGGAACCCTCCTGTGCTCTACCACAATAGCCGAGCCCGCTCTACGGGAGCCTGCAACTGTGGAAGGAAACAGGCTCCTCGAGACGACCCCTTTGATATCAAGGCCGCTAACTATGACTTTTACCAGGTAGACTCTGAAGCTCTCTCTGTTACGGAATATTATCCAGTAAAAATACATATTCAGAAGCAGAATACTTAGAAATGCAATGGCAGTGGCATAAAAACAAGGGCCAGTTCGTGACATGCACTTCTTGTTAGGTTGTTTTTTCTTTAACCATGCTTTAGGAATATATATTTAGTGTATAAACTATTAGAATGATACGGCTAGAGGTTTTTTTAAAGATTTATTTTTACTTACTCATTTGAAAAGAGGCCTTTTAAAAAACTATTTAAGCCAGGTGGTAGTGGCTCACACCATTAATCCCAGCACTGGGGAGGCAGAGCCAGGTGGATCTCTGTGAGTTCGAGGCTAGCCTGGTCTACAGAGCAAGATCCAGGACAGGCACCAAAGCTACACAGAGAAACCATGTCTCAAAAAACAAAAACAAAAAATAAACAAACAAACAAACAAATAAACAAACAACTATTTATTTATCTATCTATCTATTTATTTATTTTTGAGGCAGGATCTCTTTATGTAGTCCTGGCTGACTTTGAGCGTGCAGTGTAGATCAGGAGCTTGCCAGTATAGACAGAGATCTGCCTGCCTCTGCTTCCCGAGTGCTGAGATTAAAAACAGGAGTCACCATGCCTGGCTTGGAAAGAGGCCTTTATTATCTAGCTTAAAAAACCCATTATCACAGTTTTATTTGATACTCCTTTTACTGAAATGAACCAAGAGACCAAACTTGGTTGATCGGCAGGCATCCACAGTGGAATATCTCCCAGGCATGCTACATTCAAACTGTCCCAAAGGTCTGTTACCCAAATTCTCCAGCTGGTCTTTGGTTAAACTTGGCCCAGCCAAGTCTTACAACTTTCATACAGGTTTGGACATACAGGGCTTTGTTCCAGGAACAAACTATCTTATGCCTTGGGACATTGTCATCAGTAATATTTTTATTGAAGTATATATGTATCTGAATGTATATTGTGTTACATGTCTATGGAGGTCAAAAGAGGGTGTTGGACCCACTGGAGCTGCAGTTACTTAATCTGTCTGAGTGTTTTGCCTGCGTGTGCCTGTGTGCACCACACATGTACCTAGTACCTACTGAAGTCAGAAGGAGGCATGGATCCCCTGGAACTGAAGTTATGGGGTTAGCCACCATGTGGGTGCTGGAAATCAAAGCCAGATTCTCTGCAAGAGCAGCAGATGCTCTTATCCACTGAGCCATCTCTCTGGAGCTCCATTGATATGGTTTTAAACAGAAGTAAAAAGGGAAAATTTCTGGTCATAAAACCACTACCCTAAACCGGGTGGTGGCAGCACTTGGGAGGCAGAAGCAGGTGGAACTCTGAGTTCGTGGCCAACCTGGTCTATAGACTGAGTTCCAGGACACCCAGGGCTACACAGAGGAAACCCTGTCTCAAATAAAATAAAATAAAAAACCACTTCCCCAAAACAATTTTAAAAAAAAAAATCACTTTTTCTAAGTGGGTCAGTACAGCAAACATGTCCAGTGACTCTTTGTGTCTAATTCTTATGGAACTAATAGTCACTGGGATTGAAAACAGAGCCGTGCCTTGAATCACTACTTCAAAGGAATAACTCATACTGGATTCTTTTGGAATACAAAAAGAGTTCTTACTACTTCAATACCCAGAAAATTATATTCACATACTTACCGTCAAAGAAAAAAACTGCGTGTTCTTCTTTGCTCGTACATTGATTGCTAATCCTGCTTGTTAGAATAAAGTGTGTGTTGTTGTATTTGTTTTGAGACAGATGAGCGCAGGATGGTCTGGAACTGCTCTGTGGCCCAGGCTAGCTAACTCTGTTTTACTTCACCCAGCCTGCCCTCCCAAATACTGTTATAGGCATGCACTACCTGCCCTCTGCTCAGTGATATGCTTGGTTTTTTTGTTTTTGTTTTTGTTTTTGTTTTTACTTACTTAAGCATACAAAGAAGAATATATTATTTGAAATAAATATATTCTTTTTTTCTTCGTATAGCTCCTAGAAGAAAAGTGTTGTGGAAAATTGGATCATATCACTTTCCCCGTATTTGAACCAAGTACTCCAGATCCTGCCCCTGCTAAAAACGAACCGTCTCCTGCCCCACCTGACTCAGATGCCGAGAAACTTAAAGAGAAAGAACCTCAAACCCAAGGGGAGAGCACAAGCCTGAGTTTAGCTTTGAGCTTGGGCCAGTCAACAGATAGCCTAGGGACCTATCCAGCGGACCCACAAGCAGGAGGAGACAATGCAGAAGTTCACGGTCAAGGAGAAGTCAAGTCTGACAAGAGACCAAACTTGGTTGATCGGCAGGCATCCACAGTGGAATATCTCCCAGGCATGCTACATTCAAACTGCCCCAAAGGTCTCTTACCCAAATTCTCTAGCTGGTCTTTGGTTAAACTTGGCCCAGCCAAGTCTTACAACTTTCATACAGGTTTGGACCAACAGGGCTTCGTTCCAGGAACAAACTATCTTATGCCTTGGGACATTGTCATCAGGACTAGAGCCGAAGATGAGGGAGACTTGGACACAAACTCCTGGCCTGCTCCAAATAAAGCCATTCCTGGAAAGAGAAGTGCTGTTGTCATGGGGAGAGGAAGGCGGCGGGATGACATGGCTCGAGCTTTCGTTGGCTTTGAGTACGAAGACTCCCGAGGCCGGAGATTCATGTGCTCGGGGCCTGACAAAGTCATGAAAGTGATGGGAAGTGGGCCAAAGGAGTCGGCTCTAAAAGCCCTCAACAGCGATATGCCCCTGTACATCCCGTCCTCATCTCAGGGAAGAGGCCTCAAGCCACACTATGCCCAGCTGATGAGGCTTTTTGTGGTGGTTCCTGATGCGCCTTTGCAGATAATCCTGATGCCCCAGGTAAGAAATAAAACCGCTCCCCTAAACAGACAAAAGAAAGCAATGCTTTTCTTGGGGGTGGTGTTTATGGGACAAACCATGTAGCCCATGTTGGCTTGGAACTAGATGTGTAGTCTTCGATGACCTGGAACTTCTGATCATCTTGTCTCTACCTCCCAAGTGCTGGGATTTTAGGCATGTCTCTTCCTTACTAACTGTGCTGTGTCCCAAGCCCATGATGATTATTTTGATTTTTGTTTGTTTGAGAGAGTCTCATGTGGTCCAGGCCAGTCTGAAACTCACTGTGTAGTTAAGGATAACCTTGAACTTCTTACCTCCTGTCTCTACCTCTTCAGTGCCTGGATGGCAGGGTACACACCCACACCTAGTTTAGGCAGTGCTAGGGGTTCAGTGAAGGTTTCATGTACTAACTGTCCTACTGTACCAACTGAGCTACATCTGCCGCCCTTTGTTCTGATCATTTTTATTTATTTATTATTTTGGTTTTTTTGAGACAAGCTTTCTCTGTGTAGCCCTGGCTAACCTGGAACCCAAAATATAGGCTAGGCTAACCTAGAACTCGCAGAGGTCTAGGTCACCAGATGTGCTGTATCACTGAATTGCCTTCCAACCCCATATCTGCTTAAATATTTTTGTATACACTTATTTATGTATCTATCATTTATTAAATTGTTGTTTGTGTGCACACTGGTATGCTAGGCGAGCCCTCTAATCAATAAGTTATATTCGCAGTACCTAATTTCTTCTAAATCCAAGATCCTTATTGTTTTAACTATGACAACCATTAGTAAGAATTTAGTTTAGGCCGGGCGTTGGTGGCGCACGCCTTTAATCCCAGCACTCAGGAGGCAGAGCCAGGCGGATCTCTGTGAGTTTGAGGCCAGCCTGGGCTACCAAGTGAGCTCCAGGAAAGGCGCAAAGCTACACAGAGAAACCCTGTCTCGAAAAACCAAAAAAAAAAAAAAAAAAAAAAAAAAAAAGAATTTAGTTTAACCATAGTTTTCCAAACACCTACTCATTTAGAAGTGCAGTCAAAAAAAAAGAAAACAAGCTAGGTGAGGTGGCACATGCCTTTAATCCCAGCACTCCAGAGGCAGAGGCAGGTGGATCTCTGTGAGTTCGAGGCCAGCCTGGTCTACAGAGCGAGATCCAGGACAGGCACCAAAACTACACCAAACAAACAAACCTGGTCAACAGGAAGTGGGAAAGAGCGCAGAGGGAGTAAGACACCAAGGGGACAAGGTGAGGACCAAGAAAGTGCCAGCAGCTCCCGTCTTCCTGTTGAGTCTGGCTGCTCGATCTGCAGTGGGTTTGAACCCACTGTTTGTTGACACTCAACTTTTAGGTGTTTCTTATTGAGAAATCTGCAAGTAATTCTATTACCTGTGTTTTTCAGGTTCAACCAGGCCCACCACCATGTCCAGTATTTTACCCAGAAAAACAAGAAATCACTCTCCCACCTGATGGCCTGTGGGTTTTGAGATTTCCTTATGCATATGTGACTGAGAGGGGACCTTGTTTTCCTCCCAAGGAGAACGTGCAGCTCATGAGCTACAAGGTGCTTCGGGGCGTCCTTAAAGCTGTGACACAATAGGTTCTCCCCGTGGTCAGTCTCCAACCGGAGCCTGGAGCTGACGTTTGTCTTGTTTGGGTGTGTGTGAGATTTTGTTTTTAAATGAGTGTTCTGTGTTTGCCCAAAACCAACATGTGTTTTGGTTAGAAGTGTTCAGTATTTGGACAATAATTGTTCCATTATTTCATTATATTGATATTTATTGTAAAATCAATAAAAGTTTGTTGTTCTAGAAAAGAATGGATATAAAAATGTATAGTTGATAGTTGTTTTCTCTTGTTTTGTTTCATTGTTGATATAAGGCATATTTTTATATTTCATTGTCAATATAAGGCATATTTTTATTGTAATTTGGTGTTTCAACTTTCTGATAAATGATGTTTCAGTTGGGATATTCCTTAAGATCTTGGTTCTTTTCTCTCTCTTGCTTTTTTTTTTTTTTTTTTTTTTTTTGGTTTTTCAAGACAGGGTTTCTCTGTAGTCCTGACTGTCCTGTAGACACTCTGTAGACCATGCTGACCTCGAACTCAGAGATCACCTGCTTCTGCCTCCCAAGTGCTGGGATTAAAGGTGGGTACCACTATACCTGGCCCTATTTATTTATTTATTTATTTATTGGTTTTGGGGACAGGGTTTCTCTGTATAGCTTTGGAGCCTGTCCTGGAACTCACTCTGTAGACCAGGCTAGCCTCCAACTCACAGAGATCTACCTGCCTCTGCCTCCCAAGTTATTAAGGGCATGCACCACCACCGCCCAGCCCTATTTATTTTTTATATGTATGAGTGTACATATGTATGTATATGTATTACACGTATGCATGGTGCCCACTGAGGTCAGAAGAGGACATTGGATACCTTAGAACTGGAGCCACCATGTGGGTACGGGAACTGAACCCAGGTCCTCTGTAAGAACAAGTGCTCTTAAACCGGGCAGTGGTGGGGCACACTTTTAATCCCAGCACTCAGGAGGCAGAGGCAGGTGTATCTATGTGAGCCCAGCCTGGTCTACAGAGAGAGTTCCAGGACAGCCAGAGATGTTACACAGAGGAAAAAAAACAAAAACAAAAACAAATGAACAAGTGCTCTTGATGGACAGTGATGGTACACGACTTTTAATCTCAGCTCTTAGGAGGCAGAGGCAGTCAGGTGTCTGAAGTTGGAGGCCAGCGTGAAACAACAACAACAAAAAAAAACCCCAAGTGTTCTGACTGAGCCATTTCTCTAGTCCCTGGCCTTGAACTCTCAAAACTCCTGCCTTAGCCTGTCTAGTACTGGGATAGGTGTGTGCTAATAAAAACTTTATTCAGTACTAGGCATTGAACCTCAGGTCTCATGCATACCACTGAGTTACATCCCCGTTCCTGTTTGTTCTTAATATTTGGAGACAGTATCTAGCTGGGGCTAGCTTTGAATTCATTCTGTAGCCCAGGCAGGCCTAGAACTTAAAATCCTCCTGTCTCAGACTCCAGCTACCAGCTGGGATTACAGACCTATACCCTCAGTCCTGGCATAAATATTCTTTAATTAAACACCTATTCTATGAAATAATTTGCTAAGTGTTTAAATCTTACCAATCTCTAGTAACTTTTCCCAACATACCACTGGATCACCATTGTGGCTATGCCATCAATTAGATACGTGCAAAATAAACTCAGACCCAAAGTAGTATAATTGATTCTATTTTCCCAGATACATTTTAAATACCATACTAACAGAATTAGAGACTCTAGTGTCAATGTATATGAAATATAGTGTTTATTACATTTCCAAAGGCTGTTACCTAATACAGCAAGATGGCTTAGTAGGAAAAGGAGCTGCCACCTCAGGTCTCCCACGGTGGAAGGACAGAACTGTCCCCCATAGGTTTTTCTCTGGCCTTTATACATGTGCACCCCATACACACAAAATATATAAATATATAAAAAATAAACAATGAGATCAGGTGCAGCAGCCCTTGCCTGCAGATCTAGCTAATTAGCTGGATGAAGCAAGACAACTACTTGACCCTAGGAGTTTGACGTCAGCCTGAGCTAAACACGGTCAGTTTGTTGTTGTGGATTGTTTTGTACCAGGAATCAAACCGCTGGCCTTGAGGGGTTTGTAATTGGAAGACAGAGGCAGGTGGATCTCCAGGTCAGCCAAGGGAACAGTGAGACTCTGTCTCCAAAAATAAGTAAATAACCGCAATACTTAGAAGGCAGAGGCAAGCTGAACCCTGTGAATTTGAGGCCAGCATGGTCTACACAGTGAGACCCTGTCTCAATTAAAACAAACTCAAGGCCTTGAACATGTTAAGAAAGTGCTCTATCATTGAGCCACGGCTACAAGCCTTTGTGGTTAGTTCCTTTGCATGAAATATGATCCACAGCTGGGCATGCTTATAATCCCAGCACTGGAGGCTGAGGCAGGAGAATCGGGAGTTCAAAGCTCTATCCTCTACTCCATAGTGAATTCAAATCAAGACTGGGCTAGGTAAGACCCTATCTCACAAAACCAACACCCTTAAAACGTAGTTCCTAGTGTTTTCGGAGTTTGTAATGTGTGAGATGAAAAAGGGAAATGGAAAATGTAGTTGCCAGTCTTTATAGGGAACGACTTAGTTGCCAGTTTCCTTATTTATATTTATTTTGTGCTGGAGCTTGAATCAGTACGCTCTACTAACTGGGCTACACCTTCCAGTCCCAAGTTTCTTACACGAACTGTTGAGTCAACATTTCTGGAGTCCGTAACGAATTCGAGGCATTAGTAACAATTCTTTGCATTTCCTAGAGTAGGGGCTAGGACTTGCCCTGGAATCCTCCTTTGATGTACACTTCCCAATTACGTCCGATTTTCCTGAAGGCTATCCTGCTTGAGGGATGCCAAAACAAAAACCAAACAAATAAAAACACTGGCGAGTTTCCAACCTCTTGCCTCAGGATCTTCTTAGAAGCACTTAGGCATGGGACTACAGCTGCTGGACGCCAAACGCTGCCTGCCGCAGCGCGCCTGCGTATCGGAGCCACTTTGTTGCTCCGGCGCTGGGGTCGGGCTGCGCCTGCGTGTTGAGCCTGCATGAACAAGTGCGCTGCGCCGAGGGCACCGGCTGGGGGCGAGCAGATCTCGAGCAGCCTCCGGCGCCGCAGCCGTTGCTACCGCCGCAGCGCAGTGGGGTTCAGAGGCCCAGAAGGTGGTGACCCAGGATGTCGTCCACCGCGGCTTTTTGCCTTCTCTCTACCCTGGGAGGGTATTTGGTCACGTCGTTCTTGTTGCTTAAATACCCAACGTTGTTGCACCAGAAAAAGAAGCAGCGATTCATCAGTAGGCACATCTCTCACCGCGGAGGTGAGAGGGGTCTCCAGAACCCGATGGCGGAGATTGGGGGTGGCTTCCTAGGAGGTAGATGATGGGGATACCGGAGAGGAAGAATGGGCTCCAGTGGCTGGAGAGCTTCCTCGGATGAGTCGTCCGGAGGGGAGGAAAGGAAAGGGCTCTGGTGTCCTAGTCCTGGTGGGCGTCTCTGGGGAGCAAAGGTGGCAGGGCGTGTGTGAGCAGGGGAAGCGCAGGATGAGAGCGAGAAGTGGGGCGCTTCTCTGCCAATGGAAGGATGATCGGGAGGACCCTTCTTGGCAGCCAGGCACAAAGCCGGTGCAGATCCTGGAGACACCCGCAGGGGGAACCAGGCACAGACTGCTTGGAACAAGCTGGTGGCTGAGTCCATAGGGAAGAGCTTGTGCTCAGGCAGGACTGAAGATCCGCGAGTGACCTGGAGCGAGCCCACTAGTGACCTGGCCCACCCTCCACGCATTTGTAATTGAGCTCTGGAGAGAAATGTCTCCAAACCAGGGACGTTTTCCAAGGTCACAGTTAGAGCTTGGACTGAAGTAGGACAGGGAACTTGGAGGGTTCTGGTTCCGAGGAATCCAAACCTAGTACCTGGTGGTTTTTTTGTTGTTTTTTTTTTTTTGTTTGTTTGTTTGTTTGTTTCATTTTGAACAGCACCATTTACCCCAGCAATGGTTCGTGTGTTTCTAAAAGACTAAGACATGATTTAGCTTTAAAGATGTTAATTTTCTCTTGCAAAAGTATATTGCTATAAGGATCAAAAGGAGTCCACTCTAATTTCCTACAACAGGCCACGTCATTGCTTCTTCGTTACTGTTTAATAATGTGACTTCATTACATCTCAATCATAATGTTTAAAATATAAAATTGTTTTGGTCGCGTTAAAATTTTCTTTTGGAGTGAATGTGACACCAGGTTTAAATAGCTTGAAATGGAGCCTGGTTTCGTGGCCTACGCCTTTAATCCCAGCACTCTAGAAGCAGAGGCAGGCAGATCTCTGAGTTTGAGGCAAGCTGGAATGAGTTCCAGGTCAGCTGGAGCAAGTTCCAGGATAGCCAGGGCTACACAGAGAAACCCTGTCTCAAAAAACAAAACCAAAAAAAAGAAAGAAAATTGCTTGTCATGTACAGTTTAATGGTAAATTCTATAGTCTAAAATTTGATGTAGTATAATGTTTTTTGGTTTTAGATTTTTCAAAGATGGGGTCTTCCTATGGAGTGCTGGGCTGGCCTGCAAGTTGCTATGTAGACCAAGCTGGTCTGGAACTCTGTCTCTGCCTTCCCAGTGCTGGGTTTAGTAAAGTCTTGGACCATTATGTTGGAACCATGACTTCTATTATGGAATATGTCATAGAAATACATTATCATTCTTTTGTATAATTTTATCAGTTCAACACAATTTTCCACTTTTATTTATTTTTTTTTGTTTTGTTTTTTCAAGGCAGGGTTTTTCTGTATAGTCCTGGCTGTCCTGGAACTATCTCTGTAGATCAGGCTGGCCTTGAACTTAGACTACCTGCCTCTGCCTCCCAAGTGCTGGGATCAAAGGCATGTGCCCAGCTGGTGGTGATGGCTGTTTAATATGTCTGTGTATGGGTGTGTGCTGTGTTTTCGTGTGAGTGTAGGCACATACATACTAGAGCGCATGTGCGGAGGTCAGAGAACAACATCAAATATTGGTCCTTGTCTTTCACCTTGTTTGAAATGGAGCCTCTTGTTCATGTCTGGACTCACCAGTAAACTTGAGTTGGGGGTTGGAGCTTCTCCTGACTGGCCTCCCATCTACCAGTAGGGGCACTGGGATTACACACCAGATGCCAGTTCTGCTGCTTCTGTCTTATGCATGGGTTCTGGGTTCTGCTGCTTCTGTCTTATGCATGGGTTCTGGGTTCTGCTGCTTTTGGCTTATGCATGGGTTCTAGGTTCTGCTGCTTCTGTCTTATGCATGGGTTCTGGGTTCTGCTGCTTCTGCCTTATGCATGGGTTCTGGGTTCTGCTGCTTCTGTGCTTCTGGCTTGTGCACGGGTTCTAGGAATCTGAAGCAAATGATTTATCTACTGTGCTATCTATCCAGTCCAGCCCTTGCCATTTTTTGTTTTTGTTTTTTTGTTTGTTTTTTTTTTAAATAGTCTGACTGTAGACTTCAGGCTAGCTTTGAACAGAATGGCCTCAGCTTCCGAATGCTGGCACCCCAGGTATTTGTCACCACCAATCTTCCTTTTGAGGATGATTCTTTTGTGGCTGAAGCTGTTGTCATAGTTTTTCATTGGTTTTATAAACAATACACTGGCACGTGGTATGTCTTTTTTTTGTTTTTTTTTGTTTTTTGTTTTTTTTGTTTTTTGTTTTTCGACACAGGATTTCTCTGTGTAGCATTGGAGCCTGTCCTGGAACTCACTCTGTAGCCCAGGCTGGCCTCGAACTCACAGCCTGCCCCTGCCTCCCAAGTGCTGGGATTAAAGGCATGCACCACCACCGCCCGGCTACATTGTATGTCTTATATATGAGATGTTAATGATAATATAATGGTGGCCAGACAAAAACTACCAGAAAAGTAAACATCGATTCATATACAAAACATCTGAAATATTATAGAAGGAGATGGACCAATATTGCTTTTCTTCATAGCATTTAAATCTAGATCACTGGCAGGGTGATGGGCAGAGGCACCTGCTGCCAGGCCTGGCAATCCAAGTCCAATCTGAGGGATCCAACATGGTAGGAGAGGAGAGCTGACTCCCACAATTTGTCTGACTTCATGCATCTGTGTGCACATGCGTAAAATAAATAAATGTTTAAAAAAAAATCTTAATTAGGGGCTGGAGAGATGGCTCAGTGGTTAAGAGCACTGGCTGCTCTTCCAAAGGACTCAGGTTCAATTTCCAGCACCTACATGGCAGCTCACTTGTGTGTAACTCCACTTCCAGGGGATCTGACACCTTCACACCAATGCACATAAAAAAAGATAAAAAAGTTTTAGAAAAAAACTTATGTAAGGATACAAAGTGCAATGTTTCCTTTTCTTATCCTATCAAAGATTAACTGATTCAAAGTAATTAGGAAGCACTACATAAAGGAGGGAAATTAATATAAACGGAAAACAGAGGAGGCTGGGAGATCACTCAGTTGGTAAGAGGACCCGAGTTTGATTCCCAGAACCTGGGTAAAAGGGGCTGGAGAGATGGCTTAGTGGTTAAGAGCACTGACTGCTCTTCCAGAGGACCCAGGTTCATTTCCCAGCACCCACATGGCAGCTCACAACTGTCTGTAACTCCAGTTCCAGGAGACCTGACACCCATGGCAAAACACCAATGCACATAAAATAAAAAATAAATTAATTAAAGAAAAAAAAGAGGCTGGGTACAGTGAGTGGTATGTACATGTATTCCCAGTGCTGGGGAGGTGGAGACAGACAGGTCCTTTGGTCTCTGGCCAGCTAGCATAATCTATGTGGTGAGTGTTGTGGGATATCTGATTGTACTCTGATACATCCAAGAATGTCAATAAAGTTTACTTTGAATCAGAGGGCGCAACTAGCTACTAGCTGACCAAAGTAGCCATAGAAGTTTTGGAGGACTAAGGACATATAGAGAGATACAGGAAGTGGTAGGGAGGGGCTTAGAAAGATTCTTGGCCCTTTTGGATTGAGGAAGGAGAGAGGGGAGGTTACTGGTTAATTCTCCACTGTTTCTCTGATCAATCAGGTTCTTACCCTGATATCTGACTCCTGAGTTTTTATTGATAAAGATAACTAGATAAATGCTTCATCTGGTGCCCCATATTGGGTGCCATATATAGTTGGCTTTCTCATCAGGACCGCCAGCCTCTTATTAGTGCAGCACATCTAGCTTGCTCTGTTGGGAAATCTGTGTGCCTAGATTTCTCCTCCTCTTCCTCTCTCTCCCCAGAAATCCTGCCTATCCTCTCTTGCCTAGGTGTTGTCCATTCAGCTCTTTATCACACCAATCACAGCAATACATCTTCACACAGTGTACAAATATCTCACAACAGGTGAGCTCTAGGCCAATGAGATATTCTGTCTCAAAAAAAAAGTGTTAGCAATTGAGAAATGACACCCAAAGTTTTCCTCTGAATATAAACACCCACCCATACACACACAATAAAAGTATACAGTGAAACAATAAATAAAATTAATGATAGGGTAGTCCTAGCAGCTGGGAGGGTAAGGTAGTTAGGTTGTAAGCTTTAAGCCAGCCTAGTCTATGTGGTGAGATGGCTAAAAGACAAACACACTTGAGGCAGGACTATCAGGAGTTCAAGGTCATCCCTGGATGCATAGTGAGTTGGAAGCCACCTTGGGCTACGTAAGACTCCATCTGAATAAACCAATAATAGGGCTGGTGAGATGACTCAGTAGATAAAGATGTCAACTGCCAAGACTAGCAACCTGAATTTGACCCATAGGACTCACACGGGAGATGTGTTGGTTGGTTTTTGTCACCCCGACACAAGCCTGGACATACCTGAGAAGAGGGAGTATTAATTGAGAAAATGCCTCCATCAGATTGCCGGTAGGCAAGTCTGTAGGGTGTTTTCTTGACTAGTGATTGATAAGGGAGGGCCCAGTTGTGGGTGGTGCCATCCCTGGGCAAGTGGTCCTAGATGGTGTAAGAAAGCAGGCCAAGCCAGCTATGAGGAACAAGTCGGTAAGCAGTGCTCCCCCCCCCCCCCCCGTGGCTTCTGCTTCGGTTCCTGCCTCCAGGTTCCTGCCTCGTTTGAGTTCCTGCCCCCGTCCTCCCTCAGCGATGGACTGTGACCTGGAAGTGAAAGCTGACAGCTGACACAGACCCCTTCCTTTTCATGTTGATTTTGGCAATGGCCTTTATCACAGACACTCGTCTTCTGACCTGCACATGCACACTGTGGGATGTGTACTCCCACCCCACTCACATGAAGTAATGTGTAATGAAAATTGTGAGGTGCTGAGGAAATGGTACGTGCCTAACTAACGTGCATGAAGCCCCAAGTTTCCATCCCCAGACCCGTGTAAGCCAGGAATGGTGGCACATGCTGTAATCCCTGCACTGAAACGTGGAAACAGAAGGCTCAGAACTTCAAAGTCATCCTCAGCTGCATAGTGAGTTTGGGGCTAGCCTGGAATTCACAAGACCCTGTCTCAAAAACACAGGGGGGAGAAAAGTATTTTGTGTGTAGAATTGTTTAATTGTAGCTCTGAAAACTGTAGTTACTTATTAGAGAAACAAAAAATTAATTAGGCTGTTTTTATGAGTCACGTGATTATTATTTGAGAGAAAGTGAAATTCGAGCAAGTTCATGAGGGAGGACTTACCACTAAATGATTCCTTGGAGAGGAACACCGTGTTTCTTAATTGATCCCTTAGTTACTGTGCAGGCTTCACCATATGAGTCCCAGTAATCCGCAAGTATAGTCCTCCTGGAATTCACTTCCTAGTTTTACAGCAAACAGAAGGATGTAGAAATCATTTACCTGTAAAACTGAAAAGTAAGAGGCTATCTGAATGGCAACATGGCACCATAAAAGTCTGCCGCATAGTTCACGTTAAAAAGACAGTCTCAGAAATACTAATTTATGTGGCTCAAGTGCTAAGGTTTTGTTTTGGGTGGTGGTATTTTGTTATTTTGTTTTAGGATCTCACTGTGTAGTAGTCTGGGCTAGCCTCAGACTCACAATTCTCCCTTGGCTTTATAAAGCTGAGTTTACAGTCACCCACCATACCCTGTGTTGCCATTAAAATTCTTAGGGAGCCGGGCAGTGGTGGCTCCTGCCTTTAATCCCAGCACTCGGGAGGCAGAGGCAGATAGATCTCAGAAAAAAGGGGGGGTGGTCAGTATCACCTACAATTATGTAAGGCATGGTAGCTCATGCATGCTAAGGCAGGTGGATTACTAAGAATTTGAGGGCCGGCCTAGGCTGCTTAGTGAGTTTCAGGCTACCTGGGCTAAAACCCTATCTCTCGTTTTATTTTATTTTATTTTTTT
Source organism: Peromyscus nudipes (assembly GCA_902168325.1). Classification (NCBI taxonomy): domain Eukaryota; kingdom Metazoa; phylum Chordata; class Mammalia; order Rodentia; family Cricetidae; genus Peromyscus; species Peromyscus nudipes. The sequence goes on along the minus strand of CABHPH010142115.1, from coordinate 4,163 downwards.
CTGGAACTCTCTTTGTAGACCCAGCTGGCCTCGAACTCACAGAGATCCTCCTGCCTCTGCCCCCGAGTGCTGGGATTTAAGGTGAGTGCCACCACATCCAGCTAAAATCCTATCTCAAAGTAAATAAACAAAACAAAAAACCCTCCCCCAAACCTGAAAGTTGGGGCTGGAGAAATGGCTCCAGGAGTAAAAGTGCTTGCTAGGCAAGTGTCAGAATGTGAATATGAACCCATATAAAAGCCAGATGTATACCACATCTGTAATCCCAGCGCTCCTTGGAGGAGATGGCAGTCAGAAATAGGTGTCCAAGGGCCAGCTAGCCTGCCATAAGCAATGGGAAAACAACAGACACTGTTGAACCCAGTAGAAGGCAGACCTGAAGTTGTCTTCTGACCTCCACACACATGCTGTGCCGTACCCCCCCCCCTTATTCACACACAAACATGCACAAACAGGGATGCAGGCTTGCAAACATAACCCCTGAGAATTACCAAGTGTGGTATAATCCCAGCACTTGGGAAGTGGAGGCAGGAGGATTAGGAGTATTTCCTCTATTACATAGTGAGTTTGAAGCCAGCCTGAACTACATGAGAACCAGTCTGAAAAGAAAGGAAAAGGAAAGGAAAGAAAAGAGAAAAGAAAAAAAAAAAAGCTGGGCGGTGGTTGCACAGGCCTTTAACGCAGCACTCGGGAGGCAGAGCCAGGAGGATCTCTTTGAGTTCGAGGCCAGCCTTGTCTACAGAGCGAGATGCAGGAAAGGCAAAAAGCTCCACAGAGAAACTCTGTCTCCAAACAAACAAACAAACAAACAAACAAAAAACAACCCTGAAAATTGAAAGGACAGCGTGATAGAAATCCAATTCCGGCATAGTTGGCTTCCTGGGCCCTGTAGCTGTTACCATGTTAAACCCGGCATTTGCTGACTTTGGTGTCCTGAACTTTCTGTAGCTCTCACTGTTCTTCAGCCTGTCCAGTATAAATTCAGCTTGGCATTTCTGGTTGATCAATGATTTCAACGATTCATTGCATCAGTAGCTTTTCTCTGTAACTCTCCCTAGTTTCACAGGATCCCTTTCTGCGCTTTTCACATCAACTGTGAGCTCCTAGGAGCTGCCCTCTGGAAGGCCGCCTGACCGTGAGACGATTGTGCTTCTTACGGTTTTTATGACCTCCCGGTTTCCAGAATCTGAACACCTTGCGGTCGTTGTGGATGAATATCATGTGGTGCCTGGGGTAGATGAGCTCTGAATAGAAATATTGACCCTCCGTGGTCTCTGTAGTTTCTTCTACTAGGAAGCTAATAGGCATTATTAGTAGCCAGCAATTGAAAACCATTTCATCCTAAAATGGATCCTGGAATAAACTGCTTTAAAAATTAGACATCAAGCCGGGCAGTGGTGGCACACGCCTTTAATCCCAGCACTCAGGAGGCAGAGGCAGGCAGATCTCTGTGAGTTCGAGGCCAACCTGGGCTACAGAGTGATTTCCTGGACAGCCAAGGCTACACAGAGAAACCCTGTTTTTTTGTTTTTTTTTTTAAAAAAAAAATTTGTGGGCTGGCCTCCACCTCCTGGTCTTTCTGCCTTTGCCTTCCAAGTGCTGTGGTTATAGACATGGACTGCCATGTCTGATTTATAGTACCGCAAAGTACTGGAGAGTGAATCTAGGGCTTTGTAGACATTAGGTACTCTACTAACTGAGCTGTATCTCCAGCCGTTAAGAGGAGCTCTGGAGGAATATCAGTGACCTCAATGGACAGTGAAGGAATCATTATCTCAAATCCCTTAAATACATACTTGTTGACCTAAATCAGTGATGGTTCATGCCTTTAATCATACCACTTGGGAGGGAGAGGCAGGCAGATCTCTTGAGTTCAAGGCCAGCCTGGTCTATAGAGTGAGTCTCAGGATAGCCAGAACTACACAGAGAAACCCTGTCTTGGAAAAAAAAAAGATGAAAAATGAAAAATAGAAGGATTCTACCCACTTCACCCATGACACACATGCACACACACACACACACACACACACACACTACTACTACTACTACTACTACTACTACTACTAAAAAAAAGGCTCATTGTAATTTTTAGAGAAATAAAATGTTCAAAATGACAAGTAAATGAAATTTAAACTCCATGTTTCTACAGGTGCTGGAGAAAACCTGGAGAACACAATGGCTGCCTTCCAACAGTAAGTACATAAGAAGGCGCCTCTTCTACCTGTCATTGAAGTGAAGGGAGACGGTGTATACGAGCCACTCACTTACGATAGCCATCTCTATAGAATGTCTTTTTTATAGTTTGAGGGTCTGGCCTCTGTGTCATCGTAAAAGTAGTCCAGGTTTTGAGTAGTCCAAAATGCCTCCGTTTCCAGAGCTGGAAGCAGACATCTGTGACAAGGGACAGACTGTGAGTAATGCTAATTGGCTGGGTGCAGAAAGAGCAAATGAGCCAACTGTTACATTGGCTGCCGTTACGAATAGGGTTGTGTGTCCTTGTGCCCGGTAGTTTCTGTTCAGCAGGAACCTGCAAGCAGGCTGCTTCTTGGGACCCTCTTGTGTGCCGATGTTATTTTTTTAGTAAGATGAGTTAAATTGTTTCTCTTCGTAATGGATTCACAGTTCCTACAGAGGCCTAAAGGCTTTGTCATAGTGGCAGAAACCGCACGAGACACTGATTGGGGCCCTTGTTCTTTGTCTTGGCGCCGGATGATTACCATCAGCCTGTTTTCCCTTCTCTGAATAACAAGACAGGATATGAATCAAGGTCAATGAAAGGAAGACATTACCTATTCATACTTAGTGAGAAAAGAATTCTATACAATTTTAAGCCGTTTTTTAAGATGGGGTGGGCATCTCTCTCTGTTGACCAGTGTGGTCCCATACTCCTAGGCAATATGGAAACATTTTGTTTGTAATTGGACCAATCTGGAGGGTTGGTCTATCTGTTGTGCTAGAGATTGAAGCCAGGGCTTCCTGTGTGCTAACGTGTTCTGTGGCCAAGGTACTCCCTCAGCCCAGCAGAATTTGGTCTAAGTTTCTGCTTTTCACCATTCAGTGACAGCTTAAAGGTTGTTTTTCCCGGCTTGAGCAATGAATGGCTCAACAGTTAAGATAACTCATGAACTTTAGACCGACAGCTGTGGAACCTGCATTGGACTAGACCTCTGCACACAGGAGACAGTTGTGTAGCTGGGTCTGTTTGAGGGGCCCCTGGCAGTGGGATCAGGATCTATCCCTGGTGCATGAGCTGGCTTTCTGGAGCCCATTACCTATGGTTGGACGCCTTGCTCACCCTTGATGCAGTGGGAGGGGCTTGGTCCTGCCTCAACTGAATGTACCAGGCTTTGCTGACTCCCCATGGGAGGCCTTACCCTTTTGGAGGAGGGGATGGGAGTGGAGCAGGAGACTGGGGGTGGGGAGCGGGAGGAGGGATGAGAGGGGGATCTGTGGTTGGTATGTAAAATGAATAAAAAAATATTTTTAAAGAAAAAAAAAAAAGCTGGGTGGCGGCGGCACATGCCTTTAATCCCAGCACCCAGGAGGTAGATCTCTGTGAGTTCAAGGCCAACCTAGTCTACAAAACGGTCCCAGGACAGTTAAGGCTACACAAAAAACATGCCTGAAAAAAAAAATTGGTAAAGGAGACAGCACCCTTCGTAGTGAGCATAGAACCTAAGACTAAAGAATTGTACTGCATGCACATGCAGAGTTAACTAAGTCTTTGGGTATATAAAATCCGGCGTTTTGTTTTTTGAGATGGGTTCTCATAGACTAGGCTGCCCCTAAAGGATATGTGTCCAAGAATAACTCTAAACTGACTCTCCTACCTCCACCTCCTGAGTGCTAAGATGTGTGGCGTGGACCACCACACCCTGCAAAACCTGCTTCTTAAGAGCTAATCAAACTTAGGTTATTAAACTGGGCCACACAGGTAAATATGAAGAGGACAATGTAATCCTTATTGTACTTATATAATTTGGCATATAGTCAAAATAATTAAGTTTGTCCTGGCGCTCGTGTGTGTGTGTGTGTGTGTGTGTGTGTGTGTGTGTGTGTGTGTGTGTGTAGATTGGTAGGAGTCAGTTTTCTCCTTTCTCCACGTGACTCCTTAACTCATGGAGCCATCTTCTCAGTCTTCTGCTTCTTCTCTTTTTTTTTTT
>CABHPH010142114.1:16010-56017 GCA_902168325.1 Peromyscus nudipes | reverse complement strand
TTTTTTTTTTAATGCTCATCTTTTTCACAAATTGAAACCTTCAGAGAGAATTAGTGCCTATAAATTCTCTGCCCACAAAAAAATAACACTGGAAAGACTTTCAAGAATTCCACTAAAATTTAAATGAACAGCAAAATCAACTTGCTGAGTTCATGGGATATGTGAATGTCTTTCTGATGGAATCATATCCCCTAGAACTCGCTGTGACTCCAGAGGATGGTAGTGTGGACTGAAAATGAAGGACAGAAACTGACCTACAGGGCATGGAGACTTTGGATGTACCAACCTGTCTCCTGAGATACCTGGGGTTTTTAACACCTCACCTCTGCCTGTATATTTCTGTCCATCTCTTCCATCCCAGTTTTGCAAAGAAAAATAACAGACTCCCAGTGCTCAAATTAGGAGACGCAGTGTCTAACCAGTCCGGGTGGCAATTGATTTGAACTGGACCGTCTCCGGTCTTGTGTTTCTCATGTGTGAAATAGGGTATTCACATAAATGACACCCAGGACCCCTCTCTGAGGTGGTCTCTCATTCCCTGTTATTAGTACCCCTCTTCTCATGCAATAAGCCCTCAGCAGTGTGGGTTGAGTGGCCCAGTGCTGTGGGGGACCCCCCAATGCTTCACTGTGCAGACAGCTGCAAGGCCACAGCTGCCATTCTACACTGCCCACTGCTCTGCTTTGCATACGCAGACGAGGTCCATGAATAAGCAAGTCCACTAAAGAGGAAAGGACTTCTGCTTTGTGTTCATTTTGGCCTTTACTTTCCCCTAAACCCAAACCACGGGATGACAAGAGACCAAGGCAGGGTCCCCTTCTCATCCTCTCCTCCTCCTCCTGAAATCACCTACACAGTAAGAGTTTGGATAGGGAAGTTACTCTCCATTTTCCGTGGGGTATTCTACTCTACAATTTTGTTCGGCCTTTGAGAGAAAGAGATGGGAATGGGAGGGAGGAGGGAAAGCAGGGAAGAGGCAAGGGAGAGAGAAACAGAAATAGACACAGAGAGGTCAAAATGGGCTTTCCGGCCTTCCTAGCAGTCAAGCGGCCCTGGATAAGCTAAGCCGGCCCTCCACCTGCGTGGGCCCTGATGAACCCAGGTTTGCCTCCTTAGCCAATTCTTGATTTCTACTGACGCATGACTCCTCACTGAGCACTCCTCAGACTTGTATGAGTTGGGGCTACCTAACTCTGTTTCTAAAAATCTCTTCTCCTCCATTCCTTAGTCTTTGCTCCCATCACACCTCTTGGGACTCCCTGGGGCTGCCTCCACACAGCTCAAGTTAGAGGAGAATCCGGAAGAAACACTGGCTCACCCACTCGGGCAGGACTCTGGCATGGTGCTGTCTTTTCCCAAACAGGCTGTAAACTTTCCAATTTGGTCTGGCTCCTGTGGAGCACTCTCATAGTTGCAGAAGCCCAGTAACATGCTGGGCTTTTTTCCCCCTTGACTTCTGCTTCAGAAGGTGCACGGGGCTGCCTAAGGGTTAAACGAAAACTTTATGATTCATGCTTGGTCCCACCCTCGGAACCTTCTTCCAGCTTCTGTTGACTTCTGTTACCAAGCATTAACAAGCACTGCCACCTCATACCTCGTTCCTTGGTTCCCTGATTTACAACTACCTCACCGGGCTTTCCCTCTCTGCTCCCTGTTCTTTGAAGGTATTTATCGGCATGTGCATTAAAGTATAACTCAGTTGACTTTGGGGTTTATGGTTGATCCAACTGAAGCTTAGATTCTAGAGCACTTGAACCTTTCCCATCCTTTACATCATTGTTAATTCATGAAAAAACTAAGTGACAATCGAGACACTGAAGAACACAAATGTGAATGTGAGCCCTTTCCTAAGAGCAAGATTTCCATCTGTCTAGGAGGTAAAACACACGGAGAAGTAGCTATAGCTCCAGGCAAATGACCACAAGTACCCTAAAAGTAGGAGGGGAGATGAGACAACCACACACACACTCGGGGTTGAGGGGTTAGTCCGCAGGTAGGATTAAGAGAGGTGCGTTTTGGAATGGACTGGAAGTCTGAAGGTGGGTTTGCTCTTTCTGGGCTGGGAATGTCGCATGGGGCCAGCACACAAGGGGAGGCTGCAGTGGAAAAGTACAGGAGCAGGAAGACTGAGTAGCTTCACCTGGCTGGCGTGCAGTGCTGCGTGCTCAGACTGGAGCCAGAGGGAGAGGACTGAACAGGAAGGTTGAGATGCAGGCAGGGGTGGATGGAGCGGGGAGACCAGTCGGGAGCCTTCTGAGACATGAGAGAGGGCGGGAGCAGTGAACACCGGAGGGAAGGCGTAGAAACGAGAAACCAGAGAGGTTTCAACAGAGTTGCCTGAATTCTTCCAGCTCCTTGACTCATGCGCCTTTCCCTGCACCCCCCTAGAAAGCTTATCTTTTGATCTTCCAGGTGCATGACTTTCTGCCCAATTACTTGTCTTCAACCCCTCAGAGCAGGTCAACCATGCAGCTCAGAAGTCTCACTGTCACACTTGGCCTCGGTTGCTCCTGGCGCTGTCTGCCTGAGCTGCCAGGACTCTACATCAGACTCCTAGGAGAACAGTAGTAGCTTGAAGTCTCCCAGGTCCTCACAGGAAGGCTTCCTCCCAAGATGCTACCTGAAGAGGGATTGAGCATGGGACGGCAGTGGGGGATCACACTCTCGAAAGTCTGGTTAGTGGACTTTCCCCAGTCCAGCCCATCACATCCATTCTCATGGGGGTGGTGGGGGGAGGGGAGCAGGAGGAACAAGTCACATGGACAGGGAGACCAGATCCGAGGGAGTAAAGGGCCTCGCTCTGGCAGTGACTCAACTCAGCCATGGCCACCACTAGTCCTGAGAGTCCTTGGCCCAGAAAGTGAGACCAGAGAAAGTAAGAGTATTTTGTCCCCTTCGCTGAGCAAGGGGACCCTGGGCCTCTTGTCCTCTTTGGGCTTCACTTCTACATCTATAAGATGGGAATCATGACACACGCCTTATTTATTTGGCTGGGCTGATTTTCAGCTAGGAAAGGATGTGGAGGCCAGAGAAAGACAGGACAGGCAGGTGTGGAAACGAGTGAGAGAAAGTCTACCTGGAGAGCGGAGGCTGTGGAGTACCCTCTTTTCCACAACAGACTGAGCAGGAACCTCAGTCCTGTCTCCCCGTGTGACTGGTTCCCACAGGGGAACGAATGGTCCATGATCACAGAGTGAGTCAGAGGATAAGCCAAGGGTGGGAGGAACGCGCCTCCTAGCCTGTCTCTTTCACTATACCCATGGCTTTCCAAAAGGAAGGTCACCAGAACAGAGTCCATGGCCCAGGGACTAGACTCAGTTCACTCCTGAGTTATTACTGAATACTTACATAATTGGAAAGAAGGAATTGCTTAGCCTGGGGACCTGATCAGACACCATTTTTAAAAAAATCATCTTGTGAAATCTTAGATAACCATTTCCTAAGATGTATAGCACTCATGCACTGAGAAGATAGTCCAGGGCCCAAATCTGTGGTGTCCCACCGAACTTCCTCTATTGTCCTTAGGCACTAGTTGGCTCCAAGGAGAAGAAATGATGGTCCTATGTACTAACTAGTAATTGCCCTAAATCGAAGGCCTTGTAGGTTCTAATCCTCCAAGACACACTTATTTTGTCCTCTTAACAACTGGATGGTAAATTATGATACTTCCATTTACAGGAAGAAGAAGGAGGAGGAGGAGAAGGAGAAGGAGAAGGAGAAGAGAAGGAGGAGGAGACGGAGGAAGAAGGAGGAGGAGGAGAAGAAGAAAAAGAAGAAGAAGAAGAAGAAGAAGAAGAAGAAGAAGAAGAAGAAGAAGGGGAGGAGGAAACTGTACTTTAACTTTGAGAATGCAAGTTTCTTAAGGTTCTGTCTCTTGACATCACTAATCACAGCTTTTTCCAGAGACAACTGGAGCTTCCACTCCAAATCTTTCGGCAAGGGCCCCACCACCCTCCTCAAGGCCAGTATTGTTGAACCACAGAAGCCTTTCTCCCTCCCAGGAGTCTGTGAACACAGACTCTGCCTCAGCCACTCGCTTGAATGTTTTAGTCCTCTAGGTAATTCATCATTACACAAGCATTTCCCAAGGACAACACTTTGCTGGGTTCCAAGAGGCTGGGCCACTCCCTTGCCTTCAAAGCTTTGAAGGTGAGCAAGTAGCAACCGAGCGTATCATCAAGTCCGATCAAGGGAGGGTAACTGGGTCACAAGGGGGAAATAAAGATTTCTGTCTGGAGTATAGACGTTGGGGAATAGAAAAAGGTGATATGTGCATGCAACAAGAGCATCCAGGGCAGGTAAGCCAGGTGGATGATGTGGACAGAGGGCAAGACACACGAAGAGGAGACGTGCAGCTCAGGCCAGAGTCAGGCCAGCCTTCTGGTGAGCTCTGAGGCTATAATGAGACTCTAAGTGAGTCCACAGTTTGCTGGTTACTCCATCTCAGATCTAAGTGGCATGGCTTCTTAAAGCCTCAGTTTCCCCTTCTGTACAACAGAAGCCAGGAATGTTCTCCATAGATGACTAGGGAAAGGCTGGGCCAGGAGCATTCACTGGGGATGCTTAGATCTCCCCAGGCTTGCGCGCAGAGGCAATGCAAATCATAGTTATTTATAATGGCGCAAACCGAAGCTCTGAAAAGACATTGCCTCAGCCGCCAAGCTCTCCCTCTGGAATCCTGAAAACCTGCTGCCTGCTGCAAGGCTGTGCCCAGATCCCAGCTGGAAGCAGGCTTATCTCTTCTCAGCTCCTGGCGCTCCTTCCCATCCTGCCAGGATGTTCTTTGTACAACAAACACTAAGCTGCCTGCATAATTCCACCTACGGAGGAGAAGACTCTGCCCTCCCCTCTCAGAGAATGGAACTAGATCCTGCGCAATCCAGGTCCTGACAGGTTCTTTTGGTGTGCCATCAACATCTCACATCCAGGCAGCCCTGCTCAGGCTGGACCTTCATGGCTTGAAAGGTCATGGCTTGGGAAACCAACCAGTACTCCCTAGTCTCCTAACAGGGACCTTCACTGATGGAGCAGTCCCTTCCCAATCAGGCTTATGCGGGGCATGAGGGACTCAGACATCAAAGAGTTAATGAGCAAGGTAGGGCTCCAAAGGAAAAACAGACTGCTGGTTCTAATGTAAACTGAACTTCCTCACCTATGACAGGAAGAGAAAGGCCACAATGGTTTCAGCTTTTTAATCTTCTAAATGCAAATGAAGATATTTTTCAAATATAGTCTTCTTTATATTTCTTTCTTTCTTTTTTTTTAATTTCACTGTGTGGCCCAAGTTGGCCTGGAACTCACCATTATAGCCCAGGCTGGCCCCAAACTCAGTAATCCTCCTCCTACTGCCTCCAAGGGCTAGGGCTACAGGCATGGACCAGCGTCCTTGGTTGTCTTGTTTCGTTTTTTAATTAGACCTCATTGATACAACAGGACCTCACTCACTGGTGACCCTCTAAGGGACTTCAGAGAAGTTCGGGAGTGGTGCATCTCAGACTTGAGTACATGTATGCATCCAGAGTGGCCATGTCTGCGTGCAGGCCTTGGTTTAGAGCCTTTGAGGTCTGGGACAGGAGCTGGGAGTCTCTATTTCTAGTAAATTCCTAGTTAATAGGGAAGGTGCTGACTTAGGCACCCAATTTTAAGTGACAAAGGCCTGGAGCTCTAATTACAGAGTTTGAAAGACTCTAGGTCATTAGGATAGGGAACCTCCCCACGCCTCATCCCTGGAGATGACAGGCTCCTGGATCTGCCTCTCTACCAGCTCCACACCAGGTTCTTCAGCTTACCCCTCCCTGACTCCTTCAGGCTCTAGGCGCCTATTATCCAACTGGCAGGCTGGGGAAATTCCTAAGAGTCCTGCCATGAGGAAGAGCTTTAAGGCATAGCCTTTACTCCAACAGAGAAGTACAAAAGGTCAAGTCAGGCCTTCCCACCCACACCTGCCACTGGAACACACACAGAAAGCAGCGGGGGAGGGGAGGGAAGAAGACAATTCTGGCAGGCACTCTCTAAGGAGGACCTTGGAACATCCACGGTCCCCTGACCTCTCCTAATCCCTAGCTGATGGAGGTCATTTTCCCTCTTTAAACCTTCTGTTCCCCCCCACCCCAAGTCTGCCCCCTTTGGGTCCCAAGATGCTCCCACTGAGGTCAGGAGTATTTTTAGTGATGCCATGTGGCCCATCCTTTGCCAACCCTCCTTGGACGTTGATCTTGGATTCCACACATGCCGGGATCCAAGAGGCCTAGAGGCAGAGGGGCCATCTGAGCGCATTGGAAAATGCAGTGTGTGGCCTTTTGAAGGTTTCCCCTGGATGCTGTGTGTGACGAAAACAATGCCAACCCCTGCCACTTAGGAAGCATCTCAGCATCTCCAGAGCTCTTCTCTAGACTTCTTGCATTCTTTTTCCCAGGAGGCCCTCGTGGGACATACGAAAAGACTGTTCTCATTCCGATTAGTTGGGGACACAATATGACATAGCTAGAAGTGCCACACCACTTGGTCACTTAGCTCCAGGCCCAGCCTCGGGCCTTTATTATAACCCCTGCAGTCCTGTTGTGTTTTAGTTTTGAAATGCCCTCCTGTGTTGACATTCTTGCCCCTGGTGCCTTGATATTCAAAGATGGAGCTTTTAGGGTATCCATGAATCATGAGGGCTATGCCCTCATCAATGAATGAATCTATTGATTGATGAGTTCACAATCTGATGGGCTACCACGGGAAGGTGATGGAGGTAGGAAGTAGAATCTGGCTGAAGGGTCATTCAGGTAGCCAGATCTTGTCTCTGGGTCTCAGTCTGTTCCTATCCCCTCCCTGTTCTCCTCTTCATTCCCTCCCCTCCCTCCCACACACACACCCCCGAGCCTCTCCTTTTCATCTACTGTGAGATGAGCAGTTTTCTCTGCCGCATGTTGTCAGCCATGATGGTCTGTCTTACCATAGCTCAGAAAAACAGGAACGAAGTGAGGATGGGTCCAAACTTCTGAATTTAATGATGTATTTCTGGTATTTTGCCACACTGTCAGAAAGTGGACTGCCACCAACCCTTACCTTTGCTTCCTCTTCTATGCTGCTTTAAAAAAAGAAAAACAAAAACAAAAACAAACAAAAATACTGAGAGAAGCAGCATCTATAGACCATATTGTGAACCCAGTGTCAGGCTGAAGACATAGTTCAGTGATTAAGAGTGTGTACTCGCCTGGCGGTGGTGGCGCACGCCTTTAATCCCAGCACTCGGGAGGCAGAGGCAGGCAGATGTCTGTGAGTTCAAGGTCAGCCTGGTCTACAGAAGGAGATCCAGGACAGGCACCAAAACTGCACAGAGAAACCCTGTCTCGAAAACAAACAAACAAACAAACAAAAGGTACTCCAAGCCCTTACTTAAGACGTCTCACAGCCACCTGTAACTTCAGCTCTATGGGTTCTCCCTTCTGGCTTCCTCCATACACATACTCCAGCCCCCAAACCCCTACATCCTACTACAAAATTAAAAACAAATTTTAAAAAAACTGGGGTAAGTTTTAACGTTCTTAAGAAGTGTTAGAGCAGAAACGAGAATGGGGCATAGTGTATCCGTGGTCGTGGAAACAAGCAAGGAACACATTCCAAGTGCGAGAGGGAAGAGAAGTTAACGGTAACTCACGGAAGCGCCAGGACAGCTGGGAAAATGTAGGAGATGGTGATGCATCCTGAGGCTTACAAGAACCGAGAGCTCTCTCTACCCTGAGCCTGAAAGATCAAGGGGAGAAGCAGTTCCCTGCATCTGGGACTATTGGAGAGCTGTGGAAGAGGGCAGCCTGGCAACAGCAATGGTCTTCAGGAGGGACGCAGCCACCGCCAGCTGCAGGGAGCAGAGGGGGAAGAAAGAGCTGTCCCTGCTTTCCCTCCCACCTTCCACTTCATCAGTGCTCATCTAACTCTAGCCAGGAGCTGAATGACAAGGGACCCTTCCAACATCCTCCAAGTCCATCATCCTGGAGACGCTGCGAGAAAGGTTTGAGAACAGATTAGAAGGTCCGGTATCGAACACCCAGGAGAACGCCGCTGCCTGAGACAGCAGAATGCCACTGCCTAAGATAGCTAAAAAGACTGTGGAGAAGATAGGGCACAAAGTCGGGGTGGGAGGAGGCTGGCTCTGGCCTTCCAGAATAAAGTTCCCTGGGCTCTGCTGCAACTCTCTGGAAGCCAATCTGGGAATGGGGCCCCCGGGAGAGCTCAACAAAATCCAGACCAAGAAATCCAAGAAACCCTATGAGCTCCACAAGCAGGGTTGGAATCCCAGGTCTGGGTTTAAATCCCAATCTGACGATTCTACTCAATCCCAGGATGCAATTCTTTAATGTCTCTGAATCTCTGGGACCTGAAAATAATAATGCCACTAATAAGCATAACATCTGTGCTGACCCTCTCAGGACAAGGTGACATGTGACACACTGGGGATACCATGCGGGGAGCCACAAACAAATACCATGAATACTGTATGGCCCCAGGCTGGCTGAACCTCATCTGCCCTCTGCAGAACACAGCTCACCACACCTGGATCTTTGGAAGTCAACACCAGAGAAAACCTAAGAAGGTCTGGCCAGTGAGGACTCCTGTAAACAAAACCCCTACAAATGCTTAATGAACTGCTAGGTTACAATTTCAATTTTTAAAATTCCATTTTTTTTTAAGTTAAAAAAAAGCCTCCCCCCCCCACACACACACATAGGGACCACACAGGTCTGTTTCTTCTACCCTTACATATTGCCACAGTAATCCCCGACCTGCCCTTGCCAATGACAGGTCTTACCCACCTGAGAATCAGATGAGATGAAGAATAAGAAAACATTTTGTCAGTTATTAAATTCTAGCCCAGGGCCTAAAAGTCCCATCACTAATGAGGTCTTTGAGGACAAGGTCAAATGTGGGTGCTCCATCTGGGTGAGACCATGAATACCTAAGAGCAGCAGGTATGGTCACTAGAACAGCTAATAACATGCCACTGGCTCAGAACAGGATTCTGGGAGTGCAGGACACAGGACCGATAACCCTAGCAAAGGCTTGGGTTCAGGCCATGACCAGCGGATGGCTCAGTACACACCCCAGTCAGACATAGGTGGGAACCCCAGCCCAGAGAAGCTAATGAGCTTGACAGAGCCCCTGGGGCTCAGTTCTCAGAGTGTCTCTTCAGCAGATGGGTTTGGGGGACAGTCTTCAACTGACGTGTTCAAATCTGGACCCCAAATAGTAAGACCAGAATGTGTGTTATTATCCCAAGATCCGGAGCTGTGCAGCACATCTTAAACTGAAAGGCAAGCTTGGACTCTCCATGAAGGGCTCCAGCTTCAGGCCCGTCTAGCCATGGCACCTATCACACCACACTGAGCTCCTTAAGTTTTGCTCCTGTGTCTCCTGCCCCTCTGAGCGGCTCAGTCTCTCTTCCCACGTTGACTCAGCCATCCCACTGAGATCCACAGAGTCTCGAGACCCAAGGAGTCCAATGCTGGAGCCTCACATTCAAGCCCAAAGCGACAAAAAGTGTCACACTTCACCAACACGCACTTGTGATCAGGACACAGGCTCAAGTCAGAGGACAAAGCTGCTTGCTGTGCCTTGAGGGGCCATTATCAGCACAAATAGCCTAAATATAAGAAGCACTGAACCGTCAGGACTGAACAGTCTCCATCTTGAGTGCCAGTTCATAAAGACACAGAGAATTGTGTCTCTGAGTGAGGGTGGGGGTATTCAAACTCTGGGATGGACTCCCAGATCTACTGGTCACTGTGCCTGCCACCTTGTGTAAGTTACACAACCTCTCTGAGCTGTCTTTTCCATCTCTGGGTTACAGTGTCTGCAGAGAATTTCTAGAAGACTATGATAAGACTTCTTAGGCTTTGAAAGCAAAGCCCCACAAGTACTCAGTGAAAGGTCACTGCCATTGTAGGCAATCTGAGGCGAAGGAGAGATACACACGACTAATCTGAGGCCATTCACCTTGTTGGAAGACCAAGGGCTGTAAACCAGATGTTCTAACACTGGCTGCATTCTTCCCTGTCTATGGCTTTCCTGCCTAGTGTGTTAATCTAGCCTTTATCCCATGGAGTGCTTCAACAAGCCAGGAAGTTTTAAAACTGTGTTCCATTATAGAACCTTTCTTGCTGTGGGACAGTAAGAGAGTTCCCACGTCTTCAACTTGTGTAACCCCATTGCTATTATGGGACTATTTGCCTCACTCTCCTGGCTGAGAAACCTGAAGACTGCCCCCTTCTCCCACAGCCCTGCTCTGACTCCTGGTTCCCTTTCTTATCTTTCTGAGCCGCTGTACTTTTCAGTGACCAATGCCTTATCTCACTGGGCTCAGCTTAGATGAGGCCTATGGTCCCCCTTGATCAGCTAGTGCTTTGCAAAATGCTGTGAGTTGCCTTGTGAAAATCTGGGGTCCAAAGGTTTGGCAGAACTTGCTGATTCTTTGATTTCCTGCTGTGGTGCAAGCCAAGAAACACTGGGATTTTTGATATTTGTGAGGTAAGGTACTTGGGACACAATCACCAAATATTTAACAGCCAACTGAAGGCCGACAGCCTGTCCCTAATTTTGCACTGATTCTCTTGAACCACACAGGGTTCAAGATTCCACAGTGGGCGCCGTGGTGTTAGCAATGAGTTCTCTGACCTTCTTTATTGCAGGGACGGTGGTCTTAGAGCAGAAAGAAGAGTAAGAGATGACAGGAGAATGACTTCTGAAATTGGACTCTGTGGCCAAAGTGCTTGGGCTTGGCTCTATCGCTGACCGTGAGGCATTGGCCAAATTATTTCACATCTCCGTGTTCCCCATTTCCTTATTTGTAAAAGAGATGTGATAGCCATGTTACAGAATTAAATAAGTTATTCCCAGCCAGGGAGCTCACAGGCTGGATGAGGGTCTTCAGATCCTCTCTCTTCTACTGAGCTGGATGATGCAGCAGATGGTGGTCCTGGAAACATCACCCTGTACTATTATCTTGTGCCCAGGAAGCTCTTGGGAAGAATGTGATCCTCAGCAGGCAGACCCTCCCCGTCAAGGAAAAAAAATCGCTATAGCCTTTGCTTCTGCTGTAGCCTTGGGCTCTGTGTCCTGGAGTCTCCTTGGGACCTTAGGAAAAGAAGCTGCCAGCATGGACACTGGGGAGTCCCATCAGACACCCTGGACTCAATAGTTTGTTGGGAACTCACAGACTCTCGCCCTGCTCTGTCGCTCTGATCTACCTGCTGTTTGATCTTCTGGGGGTGGCTGATGACTCAGAATCCCCTCTCATCAGTCCCAACCAGGTATTCTCCTTCAGACTTCAATTCCAATAAAAGAACTCGGTGATTCACTTGCCACTGCCTTTCTGGGGTTTCTGGCCTGGGGAAAACCGAGAACGGCTGAGAAAGGCTACAATCCGCTTGGGTACAAAGCATCCTATCCTAGAGGGTGCTGTCTCACTGAAGGTGGAGAGGAGGCATGCGTTGTGATGCAAGACTGAGTGCCAGGAAGCTCTCAGGACACCTGTGCAGCTGCACCAGAGGAGAGGGTTGTCTTTGGTGCTCAGAGCAAGAGAGGGAGAGGCAGGTGTTCAGCCCCAGGCTTCTACTTTCTCTGACCCTGACCTGCACCCATAGCTCAAGTCCCCATCACCTGTCAATATTCCAGTCTCTGAGCCTACCCTCATTGAACTCACAATTGTGAGAGTCAACTTCCTGTCTTTTTTCAATGCCCCTAAGCTTCACTGGCCTTAACTCCCACAGTCTCCTCACTCAACCCGAGTTATGGTGTTATTCTTCACTCTCCGTGAAGAGTATCTCACCTGTATCCCTCCATCAAAATCAGACTTTGATCCTTTCCTCTCTGGTGGTTCAGAGGAAATTACTTAACCCCCTCAGGTCTCACTTTCTTCATCTACAAATGGGGCTATCTCAGAGGACTTTTATGAAGAGGAACTAAGATAAAATGAAAACTCAGAGCACAGTATCTTGAATATATAATGCTCAATAAAAAGTTAGCATAAATCACAATAATCAAAATAATAAAGATATCGATCATTGGCCTATCTCAAGCCATCTATTTCAAAAGGCCTTCTGTGATCTCACATCTGAACCCTATTCCTCCTTCTCAGATACCAGGTATCTTCCTGGATCGCTGTCCACATTCATTTTTGGAACAGGGTCTCTAAGTGAAGCTGAATCTTACCTATTCATCTAGACTGGCTGGACAATGAACTCCAGGGATCCCCCTGCCTCTCCCACTCCCTGCCCCCAGTGCTGAGGTTACAGATGTGGAACACTGTGTCTTGCTTTAAGTGGCTCCTGGGGATCAAACTCTGTGATTGTAATGTAAGCACATTACCCAGCCCTGTATTCCTTTGAAGCCTTTTTTTTTTTTTAATCATCCTGCATTCTGCAGGACATTTCAGTGACTTACTCACTCACCCTGCTTCTCTCCTTGAAGGTAAGGGTTGTGACAGTTCCACTTCTGAATTCCTCACCTAACCTGAAAGTGGTCCTGGAAGCTCTCACAAGCTTTGCTTCATCTCCATGTTTCTCTGGACTCTGCAACAAGAGCTTAAATCAGTCATTCTCACCCTTCCTGGTGCTGTGACACTTTAATACAGTTCCTCATGTCATGATGACCTCCAATTATAAAATTATTTTCATTGCTACTTTATAACTGTAATTTTGGTATTGTTCTGAATTGCAACATAAATATCTGATATGCAGGATATGTGATCTCCCAAAGAGGTTGTGACCCATGGGTTGAGAACCTCTAGCTTAGAGGCATTTGGTGGTGAAATTGACTGCTGGGGAGGAATTGGGGGGGTTCATCTTCAGATAGAACAACTTGGTAATGAATATCTCTGCCCCCATGGATACCCACTCTAGCCTGGGCCACCCAAGGCACAGAGCAGTCAACTTGGTGAATGTCACCCTCAAATCCCAACACTCAGAAGTCAGAACTAATATTGTTCTTCTTGACCAGGAAGATTAAGGGTGAGCAAGTTCAAGAGAGAAAGTTCATTCATCACTGAAAATCTGCTTCGAGATGGCGGAAGAGAATGGCAGAGATCTTACTTTCTAAGAATGGAAGCTGGAAAAGGAGAAGAGAGGAAAATGGTCTGTGTCTTGTGGTCCCAGGCTGAAAGGGACTTGATATTGATTGGGGAATTCTCCTTTGGGTCAACAGAACATCACAGCATGGGAAGCAGAAACTCAGAGGAGTCCCACATTTCTTCGTCATCTGACCTACACACAGTTTGTCTCTGCCCCCAAGACAAATGTATTTGAAATTCTCTAGGCTGCCATCATGGTTAAACCTATAGCCCAGTCACAGAATCTGGTTGCTCTGGGGTTTGGGTCACATCACCATCGCTATCCTTCTGCATCCTGGTTTGAAAAGACAGGAGTCGAAGAGAGGTCTGGATCTAAAAGAAACCCCAGGCATCACCCAGCCTACTTCAACTCTAGCCCAGAAAGGAAGGGTCACACCAGCAAGCAGCGACAGAACAAGGCCTGGAATGTAGCTCTGGCTCTGAGTCCTGTACACTTTCCACTACCTCAAAATGCCCCCGTGGCTGTTCAATCCAAGGACATAACCCCTGGAGAAAAGAAGTTGTGAAAGGCTTCCACTTGAAGCCTAGGGCTGGCTGCAGGCCCAGGCGCTTCCCTGTCAACCCTCCTCGCCTAGTCTCAACTCAGCTGTTCCCATCCTGCTGGGTTATATTAACCATTCTCCACCACAAGAGCAAGCCCTGCCTTCTCCTTCATCCTTAGGGTGATTGCCACCCATGCTTGCCCATATCACCACCGAGCCACGGCCTCTGCAGCCTGACTGGTCTTTGTCCTTCATAATTGCTTAGCAAGTCTGAAAAACAGTAGCCCTGATGTTTAAGTTCAAGGTTGAAGAGGCAGCTCTGTACTTTTCCCCCTTCCCTTGAAGTTACTGGAAGCTTAGGGTTCTTTGACTCCTGAGCATGGATCCCGTAGGGCTCCATCTCCTGCTTGCTCCTGGTTGGAGGCAGGAGACACTGGGAGGTCCTGGGGAGGAAATGGGAAGATGATCCTCGAGACAAGGCTTGGCCTCCACCAGTCTTCCCTCCACCCACCCCCAGGGCTGTCAACCTCCCACATCTTTCGTCACATAGGCTGTTTCATTATCTCTCATGTTTCTCCTGGAGCTCTACCGTTTACAATGCTCTTTAACCTTTCTCGTTGGATGCGACACCCCAGCACTCTCCTGGGGGTTAGCCAGGACAGGCTGGCACAGCAGAGGGCAGGCAATCATGTATTTCTCTTTACATCTGGATTTATATCAATTAAGCTTACACAGCTAGAAAGTGGCGTCACAGGGGGCTTGCAAGATGGCCCGTCAGGTAAAGGTGCTCGCCACCACGCCTGGTAACCTGGTAACACCAGGATCCCTCTATAGAAAGAGAGACCTGACTCCTATAAGTTGTTCCCTGTCCTCCACAAGCACACGAAGGCGCGCGCGCGCGCGCACGCACGCACACACACACACACACACACACACACACACACACACATTCATTAGTTAATTAAAAACTTTGAAACAAAGCAGTAGAGTCCAGCTGCCTCCACACTGGGTGTCCTTGTGATCTTTCTGCTACCAGTCACTTTGTTATTAATCATCTCGCCTGTCCAATTAAATAAAAAGCTTTCTAGAATACTGTTCTTCTCGGACTACTTGTCCATTCACACCCCCTCAGCAACTCCTAAACACCCAACAGTTAAAACGGCAGCCATTTCTTTGGCTTCTCTTTTAAGATCGTGTACAGTGTGGCTTCAAAATGTCTTCCCAATACATTTCCATAACTCTAACCTGGTGGGGCTCCCTGAACCCCACCACATGCATTTCAGTCTCTTGAGTGTTTGCCCTGGGTTTCCCTACACTCCGACACAAACCTACCCTTCACTAAAGACTACCTCCTGCTTCTTGGTCCTGCCTCAACTTGATGTGCCCCATGGGAGACCTGCCCCTTTCTGAATGGGCACAGAGGAGAAGTAGGGGGCGGGGGAGGATGTAGATAGGAGGTGGGTGGAGGGAACTGGAGGAGGGAGGGGAAACTATTGTCAGTATGTAAAATAAATGAAAAAAAAATTTAATTGAAAAAAAAAAGGATTACCTCTTGCTAAAATGTTTCTGGATTCACCTCAGCTTACAGTGACCTCATCCTCCAACATTGCAAAGCTCAAGTCTGCCACACCACTAGCTCTCTGGGCCTGCCATGGAGAGGAGCACCAGGCAGGGATGCAAACCGTCTTTGCCGGTGGGCTGGTTAGCTTTTGTCAATTTGACACAAACTAGAGTCACCTGGGAAGAAGGACTCTCACTTGAGGAATGGCCTCCATCAGATTGACCCGCGGGCATAGCTGTGGGGCATTTTCTTGACTAAGGATGGATACGGGAGGGCCACGCCCACTGTGGGACGTGCCTCCCCTGGACAAATGGTCCTCAGTCCTGTAAGAAAGCAGTCTGAACATATAAAAGGTGCCAGGTTTTAAAACACAGAATCCCAGCACTGGGAAGGGGAAATAGATGAAAGTCCCAGTCTTAACTAAGAAGCTACTGGGGTTGATACCTGCCGGGAAAGGAAAAGATTAGTTTCTCCAACCGAGTGTCCCTGGATATATCAAGCACAGTTCAGGGCAGGCCCCATGGCCAGGAGTTGTTGGCCAACACAAAACAGACTTCATGTCTTTTATGCATTTTTTGTTGTTGTTGTTGTTTTGGTGGCTTTTTTTAAATTTGTTTTGATTTGGGGCCTGTTGTTTTATAACAAGAGAGAAAGAGAATGTGAAGTTAGGTAGGTAGAGAGGAAGGGAGGATCTGGGGGGAGATGGGGGATGGGAAAGAATTTGATCAAAAATGTATGAAAATTTACATAAAAAATAATTAATTTTTTTACAAAAGAAATTGGGACCCCCAACTCTTGGTCATGAAGGAATTTTTTTTGGGGGGGGGACATCCAGCTTTTTGATAAATGAGTCATTTTGGAGATTTTTTTTTTAAAAAAAGGAAGAAGCAAAAGAAAAGAAAGCAGCCCTAGCAAATCTATGGGGAGCACACCAATAAGCAGTGTTCCTCCACAGCCTCTGCTTCAGGTCCTGCCTCAGTTTCCTACCCTGACTTCTCTGAGTAGGGGAGCAAGGTGTGGAAGCAGGAAGCCCCTTTCCTTTCCGAAGTTGCTTTGGATCGTGGTGTTTATCACAAGACCAGAAAGCAAAATAAGACACTTGCCCGAGGCTGGGCTTGGCAAGGCAGCAAAGGGTTGCTTCTGAGCGTCTCATGGTGATGGTCTCCTACGCTATCGATTCAAGATTGGCCTCAAGTAAGGCTTTTATTCTCAAGAAGTAAGAGAAACAGAAAAACAAAAAAAAAATATCAAACAACCCTTTCTCATCAAGGAGGGGAGGAGGACAAGGTGGAGGACCATGCTTCAGCTTTAAAAGGAAAGAACCGCATTGCTGTGTCTGGTTTCAAAGGTTTTTATAAAACCCACCTTGCACCTCAAGTGCGTACTTGTAACCTTGGATCATTGCTCCATGGAGCCTCAGTTTGTTTAACTGGAAAACGGCGATCAGCCTCACCCATTCCATCCCTCTGGGTCATGGATGTGAAAGTACTTCGTAAGTACTGCTGTAAGACACGTGTGTGACAGGTGATGAACTTCCCCAGCCCAGGCACCTGCGGTAGCACCTGTCTCAAGTCCTCCCCTAGTTTATTTCTTCCGTTAAAATCCCTGAGCCTGCTGGGGATGTGGAGAGAGTCAACACTACCTGTTGTACCTGGGCTCTTAACTTCTGGCCTGCTGATGCTGAAAATGCCCCACGATGCTTGGTCTATTATTAGATCTGGTTAAATGGGCAGAGGGAGGCTAAAAACAGCCAGTCCAGCCAGCACTAACCTTTTGGTTTCCCATTTCAAGAGCCAGTGTCAAAACAACTTCTAATTTCTTGCTTTTATAAATCCACGCTGAAAAGAAAACGGGGTTGTCATCACGAGACTGGGCAGTTTGTCTTTCCTGAGTTAGCTCCATCTTGGTCCCGAACCTAGGAACGTTTGTTCCAAACTAGAACTTGAGCACTGAAATTCAGCCAAGTTGGGTGGACTCCCTGGTGCCTTCCCACTGGGCTGTCTGAGCCTTGATGCCCTGCCTGCCCCAGAACAAATGTCCATGATTCCAAATGGAGCAAATCTTCAGGAAGAGCAAAAGGGTAGAGAGGGTGGAGTTCGGGACTCAAGAACATGCCGTTTCTTGCCCTGGAGTTCATACCCGCCTCTGAGTTCGTTTGTGCCCACCCACATTTGCTTTATATATTTATTATTTCTTTAAAGTGACTAATTAAAATTTCACATACTTAAGACATACAGCATGATGTTTTGATATCAGTACCCATTATGGAATGACTAAACCAAGCTAAATTAATATATGAATCACCTTATCATTTATGTAATACTGAAAAGAAAGTCTTTGCAATTTTTAAGAGGACAATATATTATTATTATTATTATTATATACTAACTCTGCTTACCATGTACAATGAGATTCTTGAATTTATTTCTTCTAGCTGAAATTCTGCCTTCTTTTTTTACCATTACTTCCCCAATCCCTTTATCCCATGACCTCTGGAATGACCATTCTCTTCGCTTCTGTGGGTTCAATTTTTTGACATTGTAAATGTCATATTTTCACCTTGGGGCCCAGGCTTCCTAAAGTGTGACGGGCTGCAGAGGCCTATCTAGCACCCCTAACAAATTTGCACCCTCACTTCATTTACCACCCCCACCAACTCTAAATCAGCCAAGGTATTTTAAACCTTGTTTTGATCTTCTTTGCATATCAGTTACACTATTTCTGAGTGTGTTTATTTTTATTTTTTTTTTCCGGGTGGTGAGCACATTGCTTTGAGCCCTCAGGTAGCACGTTTCCACTTCCTCTCACTTTCCTGCAAGCCTCTGTGACCTCCAGGCATGTGACTCAGAACAGGCTAGATGGTTCTCATGGGTCTGGGAGCTTTGCTGTAGCCAGGGGGGGGGGGGCATAGTTCTCCCACCTCCGTGGTTCCACATTGCTCCGGACATCTGCAGAGTTGAGATGAAATCCCACTTGTTTCCTTTACCCTATCTCCCAAGGAAACAGCTTCCCCCCTCCCCGCCCCCAGTCTGATAGGGGGAAGGCACTCAACTGCACACGACAGAAACCTCGGACTTACTCCCAACTCCGATACTGATTTTGAGAAAATTCCTCACCTCCTTTAGGTCAGACTTAAAATTTCCAAAGCTCCTATATTTCTGCATTTCCAGGATACTCACCAACATAAGCATCAACAGCAAAATAAGCTATATATTAAGGGCCATTTGGGGCCACGACCCAGAACGAACACATTAGCCATACAAGGAGGATTAAGAAAGCAGTTCAAAAAGTGATTATTGAGGGTTGGTTTTTTTTCTGAGTTATCCCTTTCTGATAGTATCATGTGAAATGTGTGTGATATGGCTTGTGAGACGTGCATGCTAAGCCCTGTGAGCGTGTTGTGCAGTGTTTGAGCCACACACTCCCACATTCTTCATACAGTGGCATAACCAGCTAGGAATATCATTTCCCCAGAGTACTGGGCCAACAAACACTTGTTCTCGCCGGTTAGCAATCTGCCTACTGATTCTGACTGCGTTGGGTAGAAATTGTTTGGAAAGCTCTGCTTTAAAGATCACAGCTCCTTGACTATCCAGGAAAACCACGGCATCCTGGCCTGTTAGAAAACTAAATTTGAGGGTTGGAAGAACAGATAAGAGGCAGCTCCTGCAGCCAGATCGTGGGATTCAGATAGAAACCCTCATTTGCCCTCTGTGTGGTTGGGGGTGCGTCAAAGCCCAGTTCCTTCTGTCTTTGAAATGGAAAGAAGCTTTGACCTGCGGGAGGCACTGGATGAGGTAACACCCCTCCCTCCTCGGTGTTAAGTGCTCAGTACAGTTAGCTCGTCTATTCCAGTGCTAGACAGGAAGTTAAAGGTCGTCTTTTCCCGTCCTCTCTCACTTGAAAGAATAGGAAACTTTGACTCTCGTGGTGTCACACAGAGCGTTCACAGCTGCCCTGACTAGAACTTCAATTTTTATTTTGAGACAGCGTCTCTGTCTGTGGCCCAGGTTTGCCACAAACTTGCAGCCAGTCTCCTGCCTCCACTTCACCTGGCTGAATCTTCTGATTTCCATGCTGCGCTTCTATATCCCAGAGAGCGCGGTATTTTCTCTCTTTATAACAAGCATCGGGTTCCTGAGTCTTCAGAATGCTTTCCCTTCTGAGAACATATTTCTATTTGTTTGAAGTTAGTTTCGTAGTCACCAGCCTAAAAGCAGTGGCTTGAATAAGATGATGGCTCCGTTTGCCTTGTATTTTAAGAGCACAGTCAGGGGTCAGCTTCCTTGGCTTGAGAAGAAGTAGGGACGGGCAAAGTGGCTAATGGGTAGGAGTTCCCAAGCCACCAGGTCACCCTCTCAGAAGTCCCATCTTACATATCAACCTACTGAACCTCTGGACATCATGTGAGATGGAAACTAACGCTGGTGCAGTTTCCCAGAATTCAGGAGAGATGAGAGACAGAGACTGGCTGCTTCCCCTAAACAGTGAATGGTCTCATTGCCTTCCACATCAACGATTCATCTCAGTGTTGCCATGGTAAGCTTTAGCTGTCAGCTTGACAACTAACCTAGAGTCACCTGGGAAGAGGGAACCTCAACTGAGGCATTTTCTACATCACATTGGTCCGTGGACATGTCTGTGGGGCAGTTCCTTGATTGCTAATTGATGGAAGAGGACCTAGCCCACTGTGGACAATACCATCCCCAGGCAGGTGGTCCTGGGCTGTGTCAGAGAGTTAGCTGAATGTGAGTGTGAATGTGAGTGTGAAAATGTGCCAGTGAGTAGCATCTCCCCATGGTCTCTTTCACAGTTCTTACTTTCAAGTTACTGCCTTGAGCTCCTCCTGAAATCAAGTCTTAACCTCCTCAGGTTGGTCTTGATGTTTATCACAGCAACAGAAGGCAAACAAAGACAAACATGACTCATCCTTTCCTACCTTCCTTTTCCCTCTAGCCACAAAGAATTCAGGCAACTTACAGAAAACGCAATCATGGACACTGAAGAGGGTATAAAAATGAATGCCAGGCCAGTACCATAAAAATAGACTATAAGGGGTCTAGGTCCATGCTACCAGTGTGCTAGCCACTGTGTTTATCTACTTTAAGTTAATTAAAACTTAAAATGGTGTAAAATTTAAAATCTGGGCTCACAGAACATATCTTAAGGCTTAGTAGCCACATGTGGTCAATGGCTACCTACTGGACATGGTAAATAAGAATATTGCCACAATTGTAGGAATTTCTATTGGGCAGTGTTATCTAGACAGATAATATATTTGTAATAAATAGATTTTGCCTCTGAGTGTCTTATTATCCAACCCAAAAAAAGAGAAATTAAAATCAGTGTGGTATCACCAATTCACCAAGGAAAATGAACCTTTTCAGGGACCTAGGCCTAGAAGAACCTCATGTGGTCTTCATGCAAATACTCACACACTGACAGCAATAAATACATGAGCCACAGAGACAAGGTGACAAAATTCTCACTTAGTTCTCGTCAAAGTTGGAGGTATTTGTTACTCAAACTCAACTCACCGGAAGTAATTCTTCAGCGATACAGTTGAAATTTACAGGAAGGTTTTAGTGACTTAGAGTGAATTTACATGTGCAGTGAGGCCCAAGGCATAAGATGTCAATGTCGATCTGGAAGTCGAGCATCCAAACATAAGGAGAACCAAATACAGGAGTTCCAAGATTGGAAAGTATTGGGAAGTGTGACAGAGAGAAACGTCTGACTATGACATTTGAAGTGAAGAGTGAGATGAGGCTAAACAAGATGTCATGGCCAGATCAGCAAGGCCTGTGTAGTTCATGGTGACCCTTCATCAGGAGGGTACTACTTCACAGTCTGAGAAAATTCAGTCTCAGGTCTGGGAACACAACTCATCCGGTGGGATAATACGGTCCTGTAATCCCAGTACTGTAACCTCAGGGAGCTGAGGCACAAGGATTCTGAAGTCAAGACCAGCCTGGATTATATATAAAAGTCTAGCTCATAAAGTGAAACCCTGTCTCAAAACAACTGTAAAAACTGAGGGTAGAGGGTGAGGAGAAAAACTAGCCACTGCTATATGAAAATATGGCTTATAAGCAGGCAAGAAAAATATAAAGATGGAAGGGAATAAAGTAGTCACCAGAAGAAATGGTGAGAAGTCATCTGAATTGACAGGTATTTCAGATGTAAAGTCAACATAACTTGAATGATTGGTTTAAATGGAATTTGAAAAAAGAGAAGAAAATTGCAATAACTGTTATCTGTTCTGTTCTCTGCTGGGCTAGATACCACCCACTGTGATGACAAAGACTTGAGAAAGAGGAACTGGGAGTGGGGAGGAATTGGCTCATAGTGTCGTGCGGGTCCTGGAGTGTGTGGAGTGAGTGCCCTATTACCTGTCAGAACAGAGCTATCAGCTCGGGGCTCAAGGGAGAGTCAGTAAAAGATGGAGGTTTGGAGTTGCCAGGATATAGGTGGTATTAGAAAGCCATGAAATTCAGAGGTCCTCCAGGAAGAGCACACACAGAAAACAGCCTCAGGGCACCTGGGATGTACAAAAGAGGGCTCCACACGGAAAGGCAAGGAGGTTGCTGGTCACTCGGGATCCCCGAAGCTTGGAGGAGAAAGCGTTTAAAGAGGCACGAAGGTGCAATGCTGTCCAGTCGTGCTCCAGAGCCCAGTGAGCTGAGGACATTTTGGCTTCGAAAGTATGTAGGTCATTGGTGACCTTGATAAAGGCTGCTTAAGTGGCGTGATGGGTCAGCAGAAAATGGGAGCAGAGTTGAGACAAGAACAGGAGCTGAAAGATGTGCAGACAGGAAATGTAGATCTTATTTAAAAAAAAAAAAAAAAACCTTTTGCAACAGCCCCGAAAGGAGAGTTACCGGTTATTTTTTAATAGTTATTAAAAAGGCAAATTTGATGGCCAAAGGTGTGTATATTTCAGAGCAAGAGAGATCTATGTAATGGGAGATAAAGATAGAAAAGGAGATGGAATCTAGAGGGAAAATGGAAGCCACTGTGATTAGATGGGGCAGAGGCAGCAGGAATGGACACAGGCAGGTTAAGGAGCTGTTGATAGAGACGAAATTCTTCTAGACAGTAAGAAGGAAACATCATGACCCCGAGGAATGGGGGTGGAGGCAGAACATGTGAGGAATAGTAGGGAGCCAAGATATGGAAAAATTGATCCAAAAACCAAAGAGATTAAATTTTCTGGAAGTGATGTGGGACCCTCCTGGTGAGCCCATAGAAGTGTTCTATCACGTAGTTAAAGGAAGATGGTCAGTGTTGTCTCTGATGTTTTTGACAACAGCCTGCTACTGAGGTGCAAGAAAACACTAAGTAAGAAGCATGGTGTTTCACCAGCTGGGGGGTTGCCAGGCACAATAAAAGGGAACCCTGCAGGAGAACTGAGATTGTTGGAGAGAGTGGTTCCAGTGCAGGGTAGGTGGATTGGAGTAGAGAATAAACCCAACCATCATCAATGGGCTGTTGATGTAGCCTCACTGTCTGCCAGGACCCATTAGTATGCACAGTTGTCTTTTCCCCCATAAGGAAGCTCATTACTGATTTCCACTGGACCCTGCCAGATTCAGAATCCCCCATCAGGGTTGTGCTTTGCAGCCAAATCTCATGCATTCCTAAGGCCGGGGAGGCAATGTGACTGGCAGGAAAGAACCCCAGACTCGCTGGGCGAAGACCTCGGCTGGGGTCACTTTCTGTGGCATTTAGCAGATGGATGGGTTCTCTCCCTCCCTGGACCTGTTCCCTCTTGTGGTAATCACCCAACCCAAACTGTAGTTTGGCACACAGCTCTGATGAGATGGTAAATGTCAAGCCATTAAGAGGAAGAAAAATAGAAGACCGGGAAAGTTACCGGATTCGCCTGACACTGTAGGGAGGCACCAAACGCAAATCTAAGACTCTTACTGGTGTGAGGTTTGGATTTCAAATGTCAGCGAATATAGGTCACCACGGCACATAAGCAATCTGCCTTAAAAGCAGAAACTGATGAAACTCTCACAAGGAAAGGCAGCGCATTTCAACACTGGCCACGAGAAGCAACAAACTCTTCGTGCAATGCCCAATCCACCCACAGCTCACACAGGATATTGCCGTAGGTGGCCATCCCAGACCCTGCAAACAGTGAAAGACAATCCATAATCTCTTTGAGTGCCGTGGTCTTTACAAGCTCCACTGGCCATCTCTGCAAAGAGGGAAGAATCGTGTTACTTCCTCCTCTACCACATCAGGAAGATGAGATTTTTTTTTTCAAGAGACAAAAATAATAGCTGAAAATGAGTTTGGATTGCTCTGAAAAGGTGGCTAGTCACAAAAGTGAAGTGTCACTATCATTAAGTGTGAGGCAATCCTTCCCACCCCCACCTTGTCCCAGGGCTATGGTGTGAGCTGTGTGACAGGCTATTTTTAAATTCCCATCTCTGGAAACATATGGTCCTGCACCATGCCAAAGAGAGAAAAACGACCTGCTAAGTCTGTTTGCTTGTTTGTTTTGATGGAACATTGTCTGTGTTCCCAAGGAAGATGATGTTTTCTGTTCTAAACGCTGAAGGTGAGTGTTCAGTCTCTCTCCTGCATTGTCTGGAAGAGTCTATGGCTCCATGGCTTACTTAGGCACCCGAGAGTTCTAACCTGGGCAATGATGTATGTACACAAATTTTCTCTGGGGTTTCTCTGGATCAATTAAGATGTTCCCAAGTTAGAGGGATTATATGGCGATCCGTGATTTTTTTTTCTCTAGTATTCTGACACTTTTGTTCATTCCATGGCAATATTTTTAGCTGTAATGATTTTTTTATGAATACTAGAGCATCTATTTCATGAAATACAGGAGGCTCCTGTGCTTCGGTGTTTCCTGCAAAAAAGAAAAGACTCATCCTGTGGTTTTCCTGGTTGTTCCTTATTATTTCTTATGTTTCCTGTTTTATTCACATCAACTACTGTTGACTGAATCCTTTTTCTGATGCAAATATATGGTAAGGTCATTATTAACTTCCTATTCACTGCCTTTCAAAGTTGTACTTGCTATGCTGGAGCTTGAACCCCCTGTCCATGCTAGGCAAGCACTCCAGCACTGAGTTTACCTCTTATTTTTTATTAGTAAATACTGACTGTACAAACCCATGGGTTTCATTAAGCCATTTTTCATTTAAGTGTAGAATGTAGCCTCCTGTTGGTTTCTCTTTCCAAATTGTTTCTAGATATTGTTATCAAATATCTAGAGTCCACATATAAGAAGAGACACATGATAATTATCCTTATGACTAGTTTATTTCACTTAACACGATGATATTTAGTTCGGTCCATCTTCCTGCAAATGGCATAATTTTGTTCTTCTTTACAGCTGAATAATATTTTATTGTGTAAATAAATATTTTATTGTGTTGGTAGGTGTCTAGGGTGATTCCATAACTTGGTTATTATAAATAGTGTAATAATAAACCTGGATGGGCAGGAGCCTGTGAGGTATGCCGATTTGGATTCTCTCAGGTGTATAATGAGGCGTGGTACGGCTTGATCATACAGAATACTTCTGTTCTTAGTTCTTCACAGGAACCTCCATGCTCACTTCCATAATGGCTGGACTAACTTACACTGCCACCAACAATCTTCAAAGGCTCCTTTGCCCACATCCTCGGCATTGTTAACCTTTATATGTGACCTAACCTCACCCTTCTGCCCTGCTATGTGACAACACTGCTCTCAATCTTGTCAAACTTCCCACTCACAGGGTTTGATTTCTGACACCAAATCCCTGGAAAGAGATCCAACTGACCAGAAGAAAAAAAAAAGGATGGAAGCACCCTTTTCCCAGGGAACACAGAACCTGGATTTTTAGCAAAAGGAGAAAAAAAAATCCCATTAAAGTAAATATGGATCTCATAATCCTTTTCCTTTCTTTCCCCTTCTTCCAGCCTTTTCTCTTTCATTTTCTTTTTTTTTCCAGGATTCAAGTCTCCTGTCTTTAGGTCGTGATGAACGAAGATAGAATTAAAGGTATTTCTAAGCACTTTGTTCAATAAAAGGGAATTTTCAATGAGATGGTGAGGAGTACTCAAGAAGGCAGGCGTGCATCTTTAAAAAAAAAAGGACATAATCAAGAATTGTAAAAAGGAGTTTGGAGGGTTTTACACAACCTTGGGGACCAATAAGATTCAGTCTAGTGGGGTGCGGTGTTCACCTGGTTCCCGTCTCTCAAGAAGTTGAGACAGGAGGATCATAAGTTCAACCTCCAGTGCATAATGCATTCATACCTACAGAAACAAGGGAGGAGAGGTTTGTCTGGGCTCACACTTTCAAACAGCTGCTGTTTATCAGTGGGGAAAGCCTATTGGAGTTCATGGTGATGGGAGTATGTGGCAAGGTATTATTTGCTTGGCAACATAAAAGAAGCAGAGAGTCAAGGCAGAACCGGGGCTAGGTGTAACCTTCAGGAGTCTGCCCCGAGTCACCAACTTCTGACCAAGATGCTCCACCTCAAAAGCTGGGAACTGAGCATTCAAAACCTAAGCCTAAGGCAGGAGGACATTTCAGATTCAAACTATAATTTGAATCTGAATTCTTCCCCGGGGCTCCTAAAGGATCATGCCATCTCATAATGAAAACTGCATTCAAAGTAACTTTCAGAGCCCCCTAAGTCTTGGCAGTCTCAAGATTGTTCAAAAGTTCAACGTCTTTTCTGAGATTTATCATAAACTCTTAACTGCGAGTCCCTCCAAAAAAATTTTTTAAGTTACACATTTCTAAGACACAGTGGCATAAGCATCCCCACTCCAAAAGCGAAGGAGGGGAGTGCACCAGGGATGACCAAACCGAACCAAGACTGAAGCCCAGCAGGACACACATTAAACCTGATGGCACCAGGGATGGGATCTGGGACATGGCGGTATGAACTCCAGCATGTTTGCGTTCTCTCGGCAGTAGACAGGGGCTCTCTCTTAGGGTGTAGCTTTCCTTGGCAGATGATCCATGGTGCTGGCATCTCTAACTTCTTGAAGTCCCCCCGCAACTTGGGCTTCACTTTAACAGATTCATAAACTGACTGTTCAGGGCGTCTCTACAAGGTGTCTCTCCATGCTCCATGTTCCCTGGCTTCATAAGCTTTTCATTGTAAACTTTAATGCAAGTCGTCATGAGCCGATAACCACATACCTAGGTTTGGCTACAGTTACAACCTTCCTCCTTGGTACCAGTTTTCTGTACTCACTGCCTTTCTCATCATGACCAAAATGCCAACAGAAACAAGTTAAAGTAGGAAGAATTTGTTTGTGCTCACGGTTTCAGGGGGCTTTTAGTTCACCAGAGAGAAGAAGGCACAGCGGAGCTCACAGCAGCAGGAGCGTTGTAGCAGCGAGCTTGTTTGCGTGGCTTTGACAGGAAGCAGAGACAGCAGCACTGAAGCAAGGCTAGTTATAACCAGGAAAGGCCAACCCCTAATGACCAACGTGCACCAGTCATATTCCACCTCCCCAGGGCTCCACAGACTTCTAAATGGGAGCACAAGCTGGGGACCAAGTATACAAACTGTGATCCTATGATGGGCATTTCAGATTCAATAAATGCAAGCTAGATTCTCTACAGACGTGCACTCCGTTTCGCTGGACATGTCCCATGTCTTTCTGACCTGCTTGTGTTCTACCAGTGAGAAGAGATTCCAATGAGAGCAAAAAGCACTTTGGGGTGTTTTTGTCTAGGAAATCAGCAATCTGGGATGTTGCTCGGGGCAACCTCTATACCGGCCATTTCCAGGCTTCTGTGACCAAGGCAGACAGGAAGGATAGGAGCCTGGTGACCTTAGGCTCCAATTCATCTGTGTTTTTTAATTCTCTGACAACTGGAGTCACCCAATCATGTTGAAATCAGTTTTGAGATGTTGAAAGTATACTTCTATTCCTCAAGAAAATATCTCTGAATTTTCTAGTAAAAACGTCTGCCAACTTTGTTCAGCCAAGTTCCTTTCTCCCTTCTTTTCTTTGACAATGAAAGCAGATTTGGTGCCAACACTCAGATCTGGCAGGTGTTTGATGACACATGTTCCTGATAAATGTTGATTACATAAGTTCATTCACGCTAGCTACCATAGCTTTGGAGGCTTCACTGCTACTTAATATAAACTCTCCTCGCAAACCAGATGTCCAACACATGCCACAAAGATCTATTTTTTTTCTTTCTTCTTCTGGGTTCTCTGGATTCTCTTAGTGTCTGGGTGCAAGGAGACAATGAGAAGTCTGGGGTTCGAATCCTGTCTCTGCCGTATGTGGGCTGCATAGCCCCCAGAAAGCCACTTCACTACTCTGAGCTTCAGGTTGTTCGTTTCTAAAATCGAGAGGTAGGAGCTGTGATTGCCAAGAGCGCTAACATTGCCTGATAAAAGAACAGACCAGCGTGGCATGTGAGACGACAATCCCAGTGCGGCAGAAAGACCTTGTGGCCATTCCTCACTGGGAATATCCTTTACAGGATGGAATTTGCTGTTTTTCTGCTGCTCATTCTCCAGTCAGGAGGGAGAGCCCAGGGCTGGGAGGGCTGCAGGACACCTGCAGGGAAGGCTGACTGGAGAAAGCTAGGCTGGAGGGAAACACCTGCAGACAGCAGTGTTCCTTAGCTTTGGGGTACTGCTTCTGTGACTATGTTAAGTTAGGGTGAAAGGGCCTTCAAGATACTTAGAGTGTAAAGTCCTGGGGGAGGAGGAGGGTCACTAAGAACGTTTCCAACCCCAAGACTGATCTAGTTAACCTGAAGCTTCACTTGGAAGCTTTAATTTTTATGACTAATCACTTTTCAGGAAAAAAAAAAAAAGTCGAAAAGCTTGCGTGTAAAGAATGAAAAGGTAAAGTTGTCTATTAGTCCACAAGGAACCACCGTGTAGGCCACTTCTATCAGAGGCTCCCGGATGTTTGCACACGTTCTATCATTCATTCTCCGAAGAAGCCCTGTGAAATAAAGCACCATCAAGACCTTCCTTTCCCAGGTGGTAGAAAATCAAGATGCTGACAGGCTGAGCCACATGTCAGAACACTCAAGGCTGTGTGTCAACCCAGATCCCTTACTGCTGAGTCTGCTGACCCGGAACTATCCATTACTACTATGCTCCAAGGCATTCTTTACTCTGCAGGCCAGCCTCCTTTGGCCTCTGGCGGCCAGCTCTGCGGGCCTGAATTAGGGTCATACTCTCCAGTTCTGCAGACTAATGTAGAATCATAGACCACAAGAGCTGCAGAAAAGCCCCAGATATTAGCTGACTTGCTCACTTGACTTTCTCTGTTCCCTGATGCATCTGGCCAAATGAGCTCAGGAACCCTTCCCTATCTTCTCTTACTGCTGTAGAGACTTGGCACCCCAAACCCATGAGATGCCACAGCTCCATCGCCACAGACATGATTGGGAATTATTTTGTGAAGCCACCTACTATAATCCTGCTGACCTGGACTAGACAGAGTTAACATTTGCCTCAGTTTCTTTAGGGACTTCCATTAGCCAACCTAACCAGTAAAATCCAGTGGGACTAAGGCAAAAAGAAATGTGACTGCCTGTGAGTCATTCAATCTCGACCTTCGTCATGTTTTGAAAAATGTGTTGTGAAATGCTTTCCAATCAATACGCTACTGGGCAGTGGCAAGGCTGGGGGTTGTGCAAGAGGGGAAACGGAGCATTTATGCTGGGTCATTTGAGAGGTGTCTAATTCCTGCTGAGAGCAAGGACCCGGAAACACAGGGCCCCCATAGCAGTGGCTAGTGGGATCATAGAGAGGACCAAGCACAAAGGAGGAGCAAATGTGGACCCCTTTGTTTGCAGCAGATCAGTGAAATGGGCAGCATATGCTTATACCCCCAAGATAGAGTCTATCCTTTCTCGTCAAGGTCCCAGACCAGAGTTAACCCCAGACTGCTGTTGGGCATGTCAGTAGTAGCCTAACCTGCAGGCATGTCAAGTGTCCGAGGTGAAGAAAGCAGCTGGTGAGAGAGGTGGGCGCACAGAGCAAGGCAGCTGAAGATCGGTCGAGTCCCATGTGCCCCTTGCAAGCCCTTTAGCTGTGGGAGTGGTCACGTCCCCTGTCAGACCCCTAGTCCGTCCTTTCTACCAAAGAGAGAAGGCACCTGCTCCATGGATCACAGGAAGCTCAGACGTGAGGAGGGATGTAAAAACACTTTGCAAGCTACACAGATGCAGACGACTATTATTAGTGGAAACCCATCAGCGCGGTTCTGCAAGCTGGAAAGAATCTCCCATTTAAGGACTGGCACTCAGGTATGACTTGTGGTTAGAGTCAAAACCAGCCTGAAGATGAGCCTGTGCAGATGACAGAGAACATGTGAGTGCCAGTTCGTGCCAGTCACAGTTAGCTGCAAGCTTGGGTGGCTGGTAAATGTTTAACAACCGGTTCTGCGGTGGTGACAAAACCCTGAAATATAAGATTGGCTGAGTTCTGTTGAGTAAGTACTTGCACCGTGGCCTGTTGACTTCACGGTATCAGTAAGCCATCAATAGCATGAGGTGAGGAGAAAATGCCCACAGCTGGCCCACGCACACGCCAGTTCAAGCTCTGCTCCCCCATGGAAACTTCTGAAAGATTGGTTAATGCAACGTACTTTGCAAGCCTGTTAGACTCATGGCACTCAAATTACAGACAGCCACTGGATCGCTCCTCTAACACTTCAAATGGAGGGTGGGGGCTAGAGAGATGGCTCATGTTAAGAGTGCTTACTGTTTTTCTGGAGGACCCAGGTTCAAGTTCCAGCACCCAGATGGTGGCCCATGCCTGTGTGTAATTTCCGTTCCAGGGGATCTGACACCCTCACATAGACATACATGCAGGCAAAACACCAACAAACATAAAATAAAAATAAATTATATGTATATATATAAACATAAATATATATTTCAGATGGGAATTCTTATTTTTATTTAAATTGGTACTGGCCATTGTTATAGAGAATCTTAATTGTGTCTTTGTCAAAATTGTTGATCCCTAAACTACAGTCCTGACATTGTCAGGGGTGGGGGCCGGGGAATGACCCTTGGTTTTCAAACCTAATGACTGAAGAGTTGAACAAATAAGGTAAAACGAAACAATGTAGGAAAGAGGAGCCAGAAAAATCTGGAACCGATTATCAGCCATCCTTTCTGTGAGACCTTGTACAAGTTGCCTGTTTTCTGAGGCCTAGATTCTATCTGTAAAATGGGATCGGCTCTGCCTTTGCCTCCCTCATGGTGCTGCAACCCAGAGACCAAAGGCATCAACTCAAGGGCAGGAGTTTTAAGAACAGCAAGATTGGATGTGCTTTGAACTCATGTTTTTATTTACTTGGAACACTGATGAGTAGGACTACTTGACTTCATTATTGATGATAAGTATGAACCTGTGCCGTGGCAGCCGGGCCCTGCCTAACAATTCAAATCCTATGTCTAGAGTGAGAGCCCCTGTAGTGTTGTCCTCGGCTAAGTATAGTTGTGCTCAAGCAGGGCTGTGAGACACGCAGGATAACCCCTGAGGGTGGGCAGTAGGAGAGCGGTATCGCCCAGGGCCAAGGGACCTTGGAAACTGCCTTTGCCCACAAGCCTTCACACCACCAGTGATCCGTGGAGGTTAAAAGCAATATTCAGGCCAAGCTCTGACAGATACAACTTATCATAACCACCAAGAGCAGGGCATGGCCCCAGCCAGTTTGAAGCCTCAGTGCATTACAGGGACCTGGGAATCTGCATTTTAAATAAGTGGCCGCATTAATTCACTTACAAGCAGTACTGAACCAAAAAAAGAAAAAAGAAAAAAAATCTGCATGATACGAAACCTGATGGAGCGGAATAAAGGAAGGAGTCTCTATTGATCGGCCCAAGCACTCAATAGAATACAATGCTTCTGGGGAAACCCTGCCTGTGCAGTGGGAACCCTCATAACACACTGCCAGGCTAGGCTTCTTCATTACTAGCAATCGATACCTCTGTCCACCCAGCCACACACAAAGGATGGTCAAGATGCACAGCCATGCCCCAGGGAGGCATACTTGACCTCGGTAAAAAGCCAAACTACTCCCTGCTGCCTAGCTTTGACCAAAGGTCAACAGAGAGAGGATTTCAGACATGTTTACCTGAAACACAACGCTCATCCACTCATCCCTCCAGGCACCTTAGAGGAAAGTTCTGTCCATCAATGCAGTGTATTGTATACCTATCCCACCAAGCATCACATCAAAAACTCTTCAACATCAGCCGTGTATGATGGTACTTGCCTTTAATCCCAGCCCTCTGGAGGCAAAAGTAGGGGGAATCTCTGTGAGTTCGAGGCTGGCCTGGTCAACATAACACATTCTAGGGCAGCCAGAGCTATACAGAGAGACCCTGTCAAAAACAAACAAAAACTGTTCAGTCTCTGTACCCACCTGCATTTTCAGCATGTACTTAATACACCCCAGCGACATTAGGCAGATGTATATAGAGCTGGAGATGTCGGATATGTGATTTGATTTTAAGGATTTCATGGTCTTGGAGATTGAAACTAAGCAAATAGTCACAGCAGCCTGCGATGAGCCTGAGATATATATGCACAGGCTCTGTGGCGTTCCGAAGAAGAACTTAACAGGGGGTCATTGCAAAGAGACACAGCAAGTGCCCTCGAATAGGAGAACTCAGGTTGGCAAGAGAAGAGCAACTTCCAAGCAAAAGGAATAGTCTGTGCAAGGCATGCTCCACGTGCCAAACAGGGACGGGGGGGGGGGCGGGGGGGGGAGCGGTCACGTGCACTGAGGGCCCGGTGGCCTGCGTTACTGGAACGGAGAATTTGCAAGGCATGAGGTAGCAGATGAGGCTGGAATTAAGCAGGTGGTCCTGCTCCCGTTCCCAGCCCTGAGGTAGATTTCTCTTTGAAAGCAATGGGTGGCCTTCGGAAGAGTCTCAGAAAGATGAGGTTTGCCTTTTTTTTTTTTTTTTTTTCAAGACCAGAGTTTCTAGAGAGGCTGTGTGGCGCCAGGTTGAAATAAGAAGGCAAGCCGAGAAGGCATTGCGATAGCGTTTGGGTGAGCGATGACAGGGCTCTGAGCTACAGAAGAGGTGATGGGCAGAAAGCAGAGGAAGGCTGTCAATGAAGAAGCCGAGTTGTGTGGACGTATGTGTGTCTGTCTGTGTGTGTGTGCATGTGTGTGTGTGTGTGTGTCTGTCTGTCTGTCTGTCTATGTGTGTGTGCATGTGTGTGTGTGTGTGTGTGTGTGTGTGTGTGTGTGTGTGTGTTTTAACTAAGACAGCACAGGGTGCTGGACCTATTTTAGAGGAAAGTTAACAAGGGCACTTTGGAATATGTTCAGTTTGAGATGACTTGGGAAATTAAGTCTGAAGTTTACCTGTCTTCTCAGACAACTAGAAAGGATGGGAAAGAAGCCCAGAGCAGAAGGGCTCCAGCCCAGCCTGCCTTCCACTTTCAGCCCCAGGAGCAAGCACATCGTTCTCAAGATGAGGCTGTGCTGTGAGGAGAGCAGCCTGCAGAAGGCTTGGGTAAAGTCTTCTGAGGTTACTCAGGGATACCCTTAGGCTGGTGGGCCAGGGGGCAGGGCACTAACCAATCACAATGGTGACTTTCATAATTGAGAAATGGCGTCCTGTCTGTATCATCTTCACAGGCCAAGGACTGCAGCTGTTCTCCTTTACATGGTCTCTCAAGGTATTTCTCAGGCCCCATTTGGG
This sequence comes from Peromyscus nudipes, assembly GCA_902168325.1. Classification (NCBI taxonomy): domain Eukaryota; kingdom Metazoa; phylum Chordata; class Mammalia; order Rodentia; family Cricetidae; genus Peromyscus; species Peromyscus nudipes. The sequence continues at coordinate 23,172 of CABHPH010142114.1, read as the reverse complement.
AGGTTCAGAGCCTTCCCCGAGATCCAAAGTAGGGAAGGAAGCAAGAGTGAAATGATCCTAGCCCTCTCTGACTCCAGAGCACACCGCCATCACCATCATAACGCCTGATCCTCACAAGTGTCTTCCGAGGCAATCTGGGGGAAGCTTTACTACCCCATTTCACAGAGCCGGAAACGGATCCCAGGGAGGGCTGCTAAAACATCTGTGCTTCCTCTTGCTGTCCGTGCAGAGTCAAAGGGGGCCTGCTGTGATGTACCCCCACAGTGCCCAGCACTCAGAATCTTCGCGGGCTCTCAGAAGGAAGCCCTACTTCAGGCTTCAACAATTCGCTTACTGGCATGGTGAGGTGCTAATAACAGCAGTCACCCAAGGCCGGGTTTAACTAAGCTGAATTCCTCCCTCACTAATGTATGCAGCCGCTTGCCCCCACAAAGGCAGTGCTGGGTGGGGAGTCCCTTTTTATTTTCCTTCTAATAAAATCCATCTGCTTTGGGTTGAATCAGACAAGAAGCCTGAAAGCAGCCCTGAGTCAATAAAACAGCCATCTATAAACTGGGCGGTGATGGCGCACGCCTTTAATCCCAGCACTCGGGAGGAAGAGGCAGGTACTCTATGAGTTTGAGGCCAGCCTGGTCTACAAAAGTGAATTCCAGGACAGCAAAGTGATACACAGAAAAGCCCTATCTCGAAAAGCACAAAACAAACACACAAAAAGAACAGCCGTCTATAAGTAAGTTTGTAAAGAGTCAGTCAGTAAAGCCCCCTGAAGTTAGACTCTTCTAAGTCACAGGACCAGATGTGAACTCGCTGGAGCTCTCTGAGACTTCACAGGGTCGGTAATGGCCCTATCCAGTCTCACTTCCCAGACAAACGTGAAGGTCTAAGATCACAGTCAGACGTCTTTAGTACCTTCGGATACCTGTCACTCAAGGGCAAAGTGGTATCAGAGAAAACACACAGGTCTCATGGGTCAGGCACACTGAGAGGTCTGTGCATCATGTCCTGCACAGGGACAAGAAGAGAGACACTCCCAGTGACAGCATAGTTCTAGGATGGTTCCTTCCCACAAACATCCAGGTTGACAAATTCATCAGAAAATACAGTTAGAAACTCCTTCCAAGCAATCAATTGGTTCCCCAATTTTATTTCCCAGGGAAGAGAAAATGTACATACTTTCTGTAATCAATCAATTCTACACGCCTCTTGCAACTTTAGTCAGACATTTGAAAACTGCTAATATACACATTTTTGAAAGGTGACAGACAGAGGTGGGAGGGAAACACTGGGTTTTAGTCAAAGATCATCTTGGTATCTAAAGATTGATGAACTCTGTTCTCCAAGAGAGGACAAGAGTCATAAGAACTGGGCCAGAAAACCGTCCAAAGATCTTTTTTTCTCATTTGGCCCCACCCCACTCATTCTGCAGGAAAGGAAACTCAGACTCAAAAAGATAGGGCCTACTTCTAGTTATACCTCAAGGTAGAGTCAAATCAAACCATGAGCTGTTTCTCTTCATTCGACTCCCATTTGCTGAGTGTCTACCAAATTCTGGCTGGGCAAACAGAATATTAAGTAGAACTGACATTCAGGGCACACAGTAGCACAATCCTGACCCCAGCAGAGAGGGTACGTGCTATTTGAGATAGACAGAGCACTGTGGAATATGGAGAATTTAGAGTGGTAATTCTGCCCGAGGTTACCAGGGAAGGCTCCACCCAGGAGTGAGCTTGTAAGTCCAGAAGGCAGACAATGGAAGAGCATTCCAGGCAAAGTGGGCAGAGTGAGCTACAGCCAGGGGGATGGGAAGAACACAGTGTATACGGAAAGCGCCACACAAATAGTTTGAGACAGCTGGGGGTTTATAGAAAGTGCCACAGGACAACCTCAGGATGTCAATAGGTCTCAGCTGCCCTTCTCCAGCTCATTTGGTACACTCCCTGGGGCTATGGCCCATGTCCACCTAATGGGCCAATCCAACACCTGGCCAAGTGTTGATGGCATGGTAGGGCTTAATGAATTCCCTTTGAAGATGAGAGGCCAGTGAGGGAGAAAAGAATTTGCCACTCAAGTGAGTCAGCTGGAACGGAGGAAGGTGTGTCCTGGCTCCCGAGGCCTGGTGCTCTGGCTGCCCAACCAGACAGCTGGGGTCACCTCCCCTGGGGCCACAGAGTTCCACTCAGGAACATCAGGTCTTTTTTCAGCAAGTCTTCCTAAGCCACAAAGCTTCTGATTCACTCCTGGCCTCTGGAGTTTTACCAGCATAATTGATCCCAGAGCTCTGCTCCTGCATACCCATTGGCTTCCTAGGGAGTGGTGGCACACATGTGCCCTCCCTACTCAGAGCACCTGCACATCACAGCTCCCCCCGTGGGACAGTATGGAGGACACGCAACAGGAGGCGTAAATAGCGCTACACTTTGAAGTCATCCTTCTGGGTGCTCTGCGTTTCCTGTCCTGAGCTCCGCTTTTCCTTTGGGGACAGCCGAGACACCCAGAGATAAACAAAGCCTTAAAGTGACTCTCACTGCTAAGGTAAAAGCGTTTCCAAGGCTCTGCACATTCCTACCTTCTGGTGGCTGTTTGCAGGCATCATGGCCCCTGGTGAAGCCGCTTCAAGATTTGGGTGGGGACCGGGGAGAACCCTGAATCTGGCAACTCTTTCAGGTGCTGTCACACATAGAGCAGGCCTACAAACTATAAAACCACCCAGGCAGACTGTGCCAGGATGCACCGTGACGAGGGAAACCATCCACGTACCACAGCAGCCATTGAGTGGCCCAAACAGCCCTCGATGACTAAGGTGTTTTTCCACTTACACTTGGTTCTTTTGCTTTCACTCCACAGTTGTATTAGCAAACTGAGAGTCCTGAGCAAGCAAAACAGGTCCTTCCCTGCATCTCCTGCAAGAGAGAACCCGGCCCGCGGCTCACTCCGGATCTCTAGAGCCAGGGAACATCTATTCACCTAGGCTTTCCAAAGCACAGCTCCAAGCAACTCTCACCACAGAGCTGGTGAAGGCAGGAGACAGCTGACAGGCTGCAAGCGAATGTGACTGGGCAATGAACCAAGCTAAAGACAAGGCAGATACAGAGAGTGAATTAACAGCTTATGTGACTGACGGGAGACCGGTACCCGGGATATAGGAGGAAAAGCAGCCGTAGGCATGGAAAAGAGAAATAAGCTATCCGCCTGTGTATCAACACACAAAGCTGGGACAGTAAGTGATGCCTAGGCATATACAGTTACCGTCCCTGCCAGCCAAAGGAACACTACTGTGAAGAGCAAGAGCCCTCATTTTACAGCAGACACTTTGGCCAAAATGTTTCACATCTGACAACAGGAGGATTTGGTGATGTTCAACAACAATAAAACAATGAACTAAAAGCTGATGAAACCATAAATTGATATAACCATTGTGAGGAGAAATCTGCAATACTCCCCAAAGGTGAGGCTAGACACACCCTATATTTTAGAAGCTCTACTCACGCATGTACAACCGAGGAAATCCTTGCATAAGTACACGAAGGCCCTTGTATAAGGACATTTTCTGCTTCGTTGCTTCTAAGAGGGAAATGTCATTGAAAAGCTCACCAGTACAGAATCGCTTAAGACATTGTGCCATATACATATAAAGAGATGTTATGGAGGTATAAGCTAAAGAGAATGAACCCAGGCTAAGGTACCAATACTGGTGTACCTGAAGCAACGATGTTAAAAGAAAAAGAACAGTTTTCAGAATAAATCAGCATTATATCGTTTCTGAAATTTCTGAAGAATAAAACAATACGCTCCATTGTCCTGGTCACTTATGGAGCGAATGAGACAAACATGGGCAGGACATGAACACATCATCTTTGGGATAGTAGTTGCATTTGCGAGAGGGAAAAAGCTAGGAAGAGGTGAGCCACAATGGACTAAGCTACTTTTTATTTGTTTGCTTGTTTGTTTGTTTCCTTAAAAAGCTGAAAAGGCTATGAAGAAAGTCCAGATGGCAGGAATAAGAGGAGTCAGGGCAAGCTTCATTTCCTGCCTGTCCGGGAACCACATCATGACTGTCACACCACGTCAAACCTGTGACTGCCCCTTCTTCAAACAAGGAGTTGGAGTAAATGGCCCCAGGCTCCCTGACCTTCCTGGCTTTTGTTTACAGCTCTGGAAGTTGACTAGGCAAAGGGAAAGCTTGACATGGAAGTTGTAGTGCAAACACCCTGAACTATCACATCCAAAGACTTAACCAAGTCCATGGCCCGTCACTCAAATTTCCTCTCACCTTGGGCATAATATGATACCTCCGGGGGGCCTACTTACCTCATCTGTAAAAAAACGGGTACACAACAATAACACATCTCTGAACAGTTGTGATAAGCAAATGAATATGTAAAACGCTTTGTGAGTGTAACGTGCTATGCAGATGGTCACTACTATTAATGACCTGGATTTTACTGCAAAGGAAACCTTGGGCCCCATTTACATTTCTGGCCGACAGTGACTCATCCAACTTCCCTCCTAGAGCACCTGGTTGAGAAAACAGGCCTAGGCATCATCCTGCGGTTAACTGCTTGAAGAGTTCACTGATTCTTCTTTGGGCAGGTGAGTCTGAGAGCAGGGATTGAGCACAATTGCAAACACCTCCCCCACCTCCACCTGAAGTTGTTGGAGCAGGTCTGATTCTTGTGTGTGCGGCTCAGGTGAGAAGATTCTCTAGGCCTGGAATCTGCACCCGCCCACTGCAGAATAGAGGAGAATATTGTCAGCAGACAGATGCTTTCTTGGCTTTGCAGACCACGAAGCTGAAACAGGAGGGGCAAAACTGGTGACCCTCCTCGAACAGCAAGAAATGGGGGTTTATCCAGGAGTGTTCTTAATTCAGGGTAACCAGGGCAAGACCTTTCCGCCAAGTGCTTTGGTTTCCATACATGCAAAGGTTTCTAGGATTAAACCCAGCCTCCGTGGTTCTAATCACTGTTATCTGGAGAGCACTCAGTTCTCTTAACTATGAAATGCAATAGAATTGCCCACAATTGATCTTTCTGATCCAGGTGTTGGGTTTGCAGGTGGGCCTCCTTGGAACGGCCTCCTCGACTCCTCTTGGATGGCACGTCTGCCCCGAAAAGATGGTTACTGGTGTCTCCTCGCTAGTCCCTGCCTCTGCTTTTACCTACTGAACACTCCTGCCCACCTGCATACCTGCTCTGGGACACAGCCAAAAAGACCTTCTAGGGGCAGCAAAGCAAAAAGGTCACAACTCAGAAAACAGATGTGGCATTTGAATATAGCCCCTAAGGTACTCCCAGGGGATGGTGTAAGTGGCAATATTGCTGTAGATAACATTTCCCCAGAGACTGCAGGAACCTACACAGTCGTACACAAGGTTAAATCCGACAGGCAGCCACAGCGGCATCCTGATTTGAAGGCAATGGGGGACCAAACTCTTGCCAGGCTACCTAAGAGCTGGACCCCCAAGACTGTTGCATTCTTCCCCCGTGGTTACTAACTTGTTCCACTAGCAAACCCTCGGGTCTGAGAAAAGACTAACGTCGCCATGCATAAAAAGAGGTGGCTACGGCATCCGTAAGACTCATAACTACAGAGCACCCTCATGTCCGCTAGCTCTTAGATTTTTATGCAGAACCGGAGGGGTGCCTGGGAAAAGGAGTCACCCCTCGAGCTGTAGATGAAGACAGGCTTCTGGAAGTAAGAAGGTTGAAGAACTTAGGTCAGATCTTCTGATTTTAATTCCAGTTCCTTCCTCACTCACAACTAACATGTCATCGGCTTAGGAAAACATTTTATTCGTGAGCAAGCACAAGGGTCAGTATTTTAAGTCATTGCCAAATGTACAGGAACTAGTCAGCTCACCTCTGCCCTTCGGTAAAGAGTTTAGGGGAAGGAACCATTTGTGAAGCCAAAGCAGCATTGACATGGCAGTTCACCTTGTCTGGTTTCTAGAATGCAGGTCTTTAGTGTGTGCCCCGTCCCCAACCCTCACTGTACTCTTTTGCCGTGTGGATTCTTCAGTTCATTAGAAGAGGAAGATGGGACAAAGCAAATGCTCAGAGGAACACCACCCCCACCCCCTCCCCGCTGTGCCTGCTTCCATGTGTGTCCAACATCAGAATGTCTCCTTAAAGCAGTTCTCAACCTGTGGATCACGATCCCCTCTGGGGATCAAACGAGCATTTCACAGGGATCATGTATCAGACATCCTGTATATTGGATATTTACATCACAATTCATAACAGTAGCAAAATTACAGTTATGAAGTAGCAACAAATAATTTTATGCTGGAGGGGGGTGGGGGTCACCACAACACGAGTATTAAAGGGTCCCAGCATTAAGAAGATTGAGAACCGCTGCCATAAAGAGACATTTTAAGGCTGGAGGTAAGAACAGAAACACTCTCCTGCTATCGAGACACTTCAAAGGTTTCCTGCCACATAGAGTGGTCCTCAGAACAGCCGCAGAAGCGTCACCTGGGAGTTTATTAGGAGTGCAGAATGTCAGGTCTGCCCAGACTGCCCGAGATCAGAACTGTATTTTAATGAGACCGCAGGCATCTGCTGGAACATTGGCTTATGCCTACAGGAACCTTCACCAGCTCCATGTCCTCCTGTTTCTGTACCAGCCTGGGATCCTGCAATTTCTTCTCTGCCTTTTTGCTCCTCGCCTAAATCTTTTCCATCCAGTAAAGTCTGCCTTAAAAAATCTCACCTCCAGCAAGAATCCAACCAGCTGGAATCCAACCAGCTCTTGCCAGTTAGAGGTCTCTTACCTTCTAAGTCCAAATGCCATGGCCTTGAACTTTCTGCTTCAGATTATGGGTTTTTATGATCATAGTTTATCTCTCTTTCTCAGTTATCAGCATTTCAAGCCGCAGTCTACATCTGCTTTACTTCTGTGTTTCTCAGAGCACTTTGCAATGCTTCCGTCACAAACCAGTTCTGCAGCACTTCTGTCCATCTCTGCTTCTAATTTAGGTATTGAAATGGATTCCCGAATTCCAATTATTATGTTTGTTATTTTTCTGATAATTATTGCCATATATGATTATGATCTAGACTCAGAAAGACTTACCTAAAATATTTATCCCCATACCTGAAGACATGCCCTGCTCCAAACGTGCATGCACACACACACACACACACACACACACACACACACA